>LSSN01002187.1:0-20853 GCA_001970855.1 Smittium culicis
TGTGTATTAACTGGTGATGATGGGACAATTGACGCAAGAACGTGTGTGAATGTGCTTAGTATCTGGTCTGTTGAAAAAGTGTCATTTTCTATGTCCTGGTTCGCAGCATTTTCGGCCAGCTCATCGTGTTTATCTGATTCTGGTTCTGGTTCTGCAATGCCTATGACTTGCTCAGCTTCCTTGCCACAGCTGTTCGCAACTGGCTGCATTTCTGATGTCTCTTCAGGATCAGCTTTCGTGTCAACCGCCACGCCTCCTGAAATCTCCGCCTGCACGCTGGTCACGCTTGGGGATATACTAATCGCACCACTAGCTACGTACTGCGGCTTGCGACTCCTCGACCCGCTCGCGCTAAGGCTCGTTCCTGACCCGCTCGTCAAACTCACCTCCGTGTTCGTTCGCTTGAACACCGCTTTCGGCGGATCGTTCCAGTGCCCGTTCGCACTCGTCTTTGACGCGCTGAAATTCAAGTACTTCTCGCCGCTCACCGCTTCACCACTGTCGCTCTGTGTTTCTCCCGAATCCGCCTGCTTGATTGATGGCGGCCTCGATGTTGGTGGTCGCGTGGGCGCCGTGGGTGGCTGTGGTCTTGGTTGCGGCTGATTCTGCTTTTCAGGCTCGTTTGCTGCTGGCGGTGCCGGCGGTAGCGGTGCATTCGCATTATCCTTCTCCGTACCACCAGCTTTGCTCGATGTAAAGTGTTTTAGAAAGCCAAAATCAAACCCCATTTTTTTTCAAAATTCAAATCCACGTCGCGATATTATATCTATTTGAGACCTCGTTTATCTGTAAACTCTAGCACAATAATAAAAAAAAATTAATTCTAGTTGTTTTTTTTTTTACCCCCCTTATTTTGTTTTAGTAAAATGTAAGTGTATTATATGCGAGAAAAAGAAGAAGGTGATCAGATTGCCGTTAGTTGTAAAAAAAAAGGTATTTTTTACTTGGGCAGTTAGAGAGTGCAATAAGTATAGACTTTTTTTTTTAAAAAGTATATCTGAATCTCACTTTTTTTTTTTTTGTGGTGATTAAATGATTTCCTATTTAATAAAAAAAGAATTTAAGCCTCATTAAAGGTAATTAATTAATAGACTACATAATATAATAGCCTACATTACGAGCATTCAACTAAATAATATACTAATCCACCACTCAAAATATAATGTAAAAAATGTCGATTTGCTTCAACCACTTAAATCCCCTCCTCCTCTTTTTTTTTGAGGCTTATTAAGCCCGCTTTCTCCTACCACTTTACTCTTCTTTTATTTTTTTAATTTCTACGCTTTTAATAAATTAAAGGCTTTGCAATCCTTAATATCTTTTTTACGCTTTTTACTTCTCCAAAAAATCTCATAATTACCTTTAACTTTTAATATAACCAATATATTAAAAAAAAATACTTTTTTTTGACTATTTTACTGCTGCCCCACCGCCATTTAACGTAATCCCGTCTAGCCCACCAATTAATCTACTAATTGTAATCCACAAACACCAACACCCAATATAATTATATCTCAATCTACTGGCCCAATTATGCATATATTGGATATTATCCATTGGTCCAAAAATTTAATATATAATCGATATTATCCATTGGTCAAAGCAATCAAGGTATACACATTGGAAATTCTTCATTGGTCTTAAAAGCCGAGCTTATTTAATGAGCTTTATGGTAATTAAAAAAGTTAAAATTAAAATTAAAAAAAAAGAGCTCATATAGATCAAATTTTCCGTCAATTGGTCCAAAAATAATGCGGTTTTCCCTTTCATGGGCAGTAGACTATTTTTTATCTACCAAATATAGCCAATTGTGTATAATTACTTTATTTAAATTCCGAAGCCTTAATAATTATTAGTTTATTGTAAAATAACAGCAAATAGTAGTTTCCATTATTAATCATAAATGAATCATAAAATTGATTTTTTTAAAGAGAATTTGACGGGGAAGGGTTATCTGCGCTTACTATGCTAAACTCTTGATGTAAAAATACTATAAATATATTGGCGGGGGTAGGTTCTCTACCAAGTGGGCGCTTTTAGAAATAACGAGCTACAGTACATGAACATTTATGTCCATTTTTTACCCAACACACATAATATACATATGTATTAGCAAATAATACTTACAAAATGAGTAAATTAAATTAAAAAATTGAAATACCTTTTCAATTATGCAAATAATAATTTAGTAATTAAAATTTAAAATATTCAAACAAATAATTTAAAGCTGCAATAAAGCGCCTTCTTCGAACAGAATCTCACATAATTTCAATTGGAAATTCACCCTATTCCTTTATAAAAAAATTTTTGGCTCTATTTCTAGACTAATTATACGGGGCTAGTTATTTGTAAATTAGAACATGAAGGGTTCATATTAACAATTGTAATGATATAAAAAACTTCCTTAGTAACGAAAATAACGCACTTTTGACAAAGGTGTAATTGTATCGAAAATTTCCAGCTTTAATATAATTTTTATTTTGTCTAAATTTTTTTCCTTGATTTAATTATATACTTTTTCTATTCTACCAATCTAAATAATAATTGATTTTTTCCCTTTTTTAATAAAATAATAATTTCCGGGAAAAAAAAAATGCTGATATGAGTAAATGAGGTGGAAAGTATTATACTCTATTAAAAAAAAACTACTATTTCACAACTTTTTTATTCTCTTCACCCTTCTTTCTTTGCAAAAAAAATCTGTTAGTCGTATATGCTAATAAAAAGTTACTACAAACGTAATATTTTTTGGATTGAGCTGCCTTCAATAAATTACTTGGGAGCTGGACTACTCGTTTCATAAATATTATCTTGAGAGATAACAGCTAAAATATCATATCAAATTGAAATTAAAAAATTTTTATATCGATATAAAATCCACAATATTTTTGTCAAATTAATAGTTAATTTAATGAAATTGGCCAAGTTTAAAGAAACGAAATTTTTAAACAAGTCTTTTTGAGAATTGCACTAGAGAAAGTGTTTATAATTATCTTTATACTCTTTAAAATTTTAAATTAACATCGAGTAAAATCTTCAATTTAAATTATTTAATAACTTGACTACATTTATCAGTAGGCTGGATACTCTATACTTCCATGTCATTAGTAAACGTGAAATCTGTTCATATTTTTTTAGCAGAAAATTCAAGGCATAACCTATTTTACCTTGCTAAAGTCGAATAACTTTATTTGATTCGCTAATTTTTTTTTAATTCAACACAAATAAATGAACTGCCACCTCGGTCTTCCTTTTTTTGGATACAGGTTTCAAAATTCTAAGATCACTATTATATTTAATTTATGCTAAATGTAACGACATTATATTAATAAAAATTTGCGATCGAAATGAATTAAATATCAATCAGCTTGATTAAAAAATACCATGGTATTTTTCATTATTTATATGATTACTATTGCTCCCGTATCATATGATTTTATTTATGTAATAATTAAAATACCTGCTATTTTATAATCAATAGCAGTTTTATCTTTAAACCTATGAAAAATTTGATATAAAAAATAATTTTAAAAAAACTAAGCACTTATATTTAATCATAGCTCACTTTATTAAAGTGCCATAATAAAACATACTGGAATTTTTTCTCCGATATATTTTTTTTAATGATAAATTTCCTCTTTTGTTTGTTTTTTAAACACCAAAAATACCATTACATGTGGTTTTATCAGTTCAAATAATCCACATTATACTATATTTCAATCTAAATTAAACACCGCAAAAAATAAAGTTGTAAAAATTTTACAAATTAAATATGCAAACTCTGAAATGGTTTATATATTACTACTCAATGTATATTAAATTTAAATTATATTTATAAAAAAACTAAAATTAAACACTAGATATACTATCCTTACATCATTTGCACATTAAATATACATCATATGATTCCTTGCTCCAAACCATTATTTTTTTCGCCAGTAATTATATTATTGTTAAGTTTATTTCACAACCAATCGATAATTTTGATATTTTAAAACAAAATTTTTAATATATTTCCGAATATATATGTATCGATAAATAAGCTATTTTATGTTTTAATAAATTAATTTTTTTATTAATTACGAGATAGAAATTTTTTTATGTAGGTATTAATTTTTATCATGTTATTTGTGATATCAGATTTTATCAAAGATGATTTTTAATTTTTTTATAATAGTTATATATCAAATTAATGAAAGTTTTTATGCTTAAATATTCTTTTAACGAAATAATATATTAAAATATTTGCTAAATTACCAATTATTAATACTCTTTGTTTATTTTATATTATAAAATTGCCAATAAATACCCAAAGTGTTTTATACTATGTAAGCTTTATAGAAAATCACAAAATCTTAATTTTAATTAAAATAATTTTTAATAATTCATAATTTTAATAAATGTTAAATTAAATGTATTATCTTATAATATATAAATTTTATAATAAATTACATATTAAACTAAATTTCAGATAAATACACTTTTAACATGGTTTTTTATTTATTATTTTATTCTAAGCCCAGGATAAGTAACTATTATATTCAGCTCAAAATTGAATTCCGATTATAAAATGTGAAAAACTTATAAATTGTGCTGAAATATATCTAAAAATTCTATTATAGGATATCAAAAATAATAATTTATCTAATTCTAGAAAAAATCAATTAAAATAGAAATCAGAATAAATAATTTACAAATTATTATGATTTTAAACTAGCTTTTTTTATTAAATAAATTATATTCTATTTTAATTTAAAGATAAAATATATCCATTAAAAGCAACAAGTTATTTTATAGTATTTTTTATATTTGAATGAGGTTCACTCATTATAAATTAAAACTTATAGCAAAAATATATAGACATTATTAACTTGAAAATTTTTTTTAAATCTTTCATTCATAAGTAATCCATAAACAGCTCTTTCATAAATTGAGAATTTTAATTAAGTTATATTCAATGATTCCCGATATTTTTATACTAGGATATATTTTAAAAAACTTTATAAACGCATAATATAGATACTGGGGTTAAATTATTATGGGCCATATAACTTCGGTTTATAACTTAATTTCGTTTAAAAAATAATTATAAACTACCAAAATTTGAATATTTTAGATATTATATATTTTTTATATTATCAAAAAAAAAAATTTCTTTTGTGAAATTTTTGATTATTTTCAGCTATTTAGATATATTTAATTTTCCTATTTTTTAAGCTTTAAATAAATGAAAATAAATTTTCATATAAATTTTTCTATTGTATATTAATGAAATGATTTTTATAACATAATTCCTATTCACAAGGTATATATATTCTGGTTTTTTAATCCCTATTATTTAATCAATATTCAGATAATCTAGTTTTTTTTATATTCGTATATAGTAGCTGATAATGATACAGAAAACGTAATTTTGAACTTCAATAATATACCAATTTATGGACTGCTTATATTAAAATATATTAAAGAATAATTTAGTATCATTTTTTTAATTATAATTAAGGTTCGTTTTATATTAGCTTTCGAAAAAAATATTAGTCACTTTAACTATATTATTTATTCTTAATTATGTTTCCAAGAAACTAAATAAAAAATAAATGTTTTGAAAATTATTTTTTGTGATTTATATAAGCGATTAAAAAATTTACTGAAAAATTAAAATTTCTTTTATTATATTATTAGAACGAGTTAATGTTGAAATATAAACCAGTTAAAAATTGTTAAAAACTCAGTTATTTCTATTAAAATTTCTTGAAAACTAATTGACTAATTTTAGACGGAATAAACGGAATAATACATACATTTCTAGTTCTTGTTTTAAATTTCACCTAAGATAGTATAAATTCTTTAAACCACGGGTACACTAAACGTCAAATTCATATCAAATTTTGTTTATTTTTGAATTCAAAATAATATCAAAATTTTTTATTTTTAAATTCAAATTGATAAAAAAGTCTAATTTTTGATCGAGGAATAAAAAATTAGGTTTATATTTCTAAAACTAAATATCAGAATACTGTGAGAAATTCTCAAATTTTAGTTCGATTATTATCACAAACAGAAAACATAGCGATGAAATAAATAATATTATAGAAAAATAAATTATAAAATCAGATTTAAATCTATTTTCAATGATACTGATGTTTTAATTTTATTTATTAGGATAAAAAAGTATTATAATGCATCATATAATATGACTAAAATTAATAATTCTTTGAAAATATAGACAAGTGTAAATAAATCCATGCTTACTTAGAAATGTTAATTTAATTAACTCATAACCACACAAAAAAAAAATCGTAATTTTGAATAATATATAATTTGATTTACTTCTATTGTAAGCAAAATTTTTTATAATATTTCTTTTACAAAAAAATTTCGAAAAGTATTAATTTAAAATCAGACATAATTTTTTCATATATGAAATTCATTAAAAAGATCAAATCTTAATTTCTTTTTAAATAAAAGAAAAAAGATTGTTAATTCTGATATAAAATCTTAGAATATATAATAAATCATAGTTTAATGATGAAATAATTAATTGCGGCAATATAATAAAATAACATTTATGAAATTATTGATGTAATTAAAATAAAAAAATCTATAAATATCTCTAATTTTTTCTCCCTCAGATAATTAATAACCCACATTTATATGAATTTCTAATTGAATAAAGTATAAGCGATGTTTAAAATTAAAGAGTTATAATTCTGATAAAACTAGAAAAAAATCATAAATGAGCCATAATTTCATAAATCAAAGATAGTGCAAGATACACTCAGTTAATCCAAAGATATACATAAAATAAAATATAATTTCAAGTTATTTTAATGAAACGTGATATTATAAAATAGAGGAAATATTAATGAAATTTTTATTTATAATGATTAAATATCAAATAATCGGGGATGTAGCCTATTAATAACCTGCCACTATTTTTGCACAATATTTTATCGAGACAAATAAGCGAATATTTCGATTTCAATCAATTTTTTTTGTCGGCAAATAGTATTTGGCCAGTAGTGACTGTAATTAGAAGATAAATTTTTATATAATTCATTTAAAGATACAATATTATTAGTAGATACGTAAATCATTCCTGAATCACACGGAATTGGATTCGAATATAAAAATTCGAATCCACGACGAAATAAGGACTAGGAGACTTGATTCCCTAGAGAATCTTAGATATTAACTATATTTTAAACCATCATTTTATTAGATAAATTATCCATTAAAATATTAGTTTTAATATAATTAATAAAAAATAAAAAATTTTGAAATCGCGTTACAATAAATGAGTTATACAATGTTCCTGCTTGATGAGACTGCTTGGGCGACAGAAAAAACTAAAAAAGGGGCGATCCGAGCCGAAAAGTTGCTTAAGATTTAATTAATATTTCTAAAATATAAACAGAATATTTAAAAAAAAAGAACATTAACCATATCCACTTATAAAAAACGACTAGGATTCATGTAATAGAAAAGTGGTTTTAAAAACATCATAAAATCTCAATATCATCCGATAAGAATAAACCCAGTAATTACTAGTCAATTACTATTGTTAATTATACTAAAAAATTAGATGCCAGATTTGCTTATAAGCAAAAAGGTTTGGGACGTGAGAGAATTGAACTCCCAGCCTTCCGCTTTGGAGACGGACGCGCTGATAATTGCGCCAACACCCCACACATAGCCCGATACGGGGGTCGAACCCGTAGCCTTGAGGTTAAAAGCCTCACGCTCTACCATTGAGCTAACCGGGCATATTTTTGGACAAAAATGCAATAAATTTAAAATAAAAAGTTATTAATGCTATTTTTATATAACTGTTTATTTGTGCGGGAATTTAATACTAATATATTTGTCACATTTCAGTATACTTAGCTTAAATCTAATATATAATTAGCTAATATATCTGTTAATTTGAACCTATTTTTATGATATTATTTCTGTAACAGTTTAACATTATATATGTATATAAAAAGACACGATAGAAATTATTATTAAGCTTGAATTTTTTTGGAAATAAAATGAATAACAAATAGAAAAGCTTTAAAAAAAAAAAAAGCATTATATTATAATATATATATTTTTAGCTTTAAAAAAATTTATAAGAAATGCTTTTAAACAATTTTTTTTATATGAAATTCTGTTAAAAGACTTAAATTTACTCAATGTAAGTCTTATATTGAGTAATAGCGCACATAAATATAAATTTCTTTACAATATAATACCTAATAGTAATGATATAATTAAAGTGTCTCAAAATTTAAGGATGATTAATATTTAATTCTATTTTATTAAATGACGATAGGATGATGATATCATCTTTAAAAAGAGTTTATTATTATCAATAAAAACTAAGTTAAGCTATTAGTAATGAATCTAAATGAAAAGAGAAGTTATTGATTGATAATTAATTCGTTTTTGTTTAGTTGATTAAATTTATACATAAATCAAACGTTTTATATTCAATAGCTTTTCAAAATATATAAATCGAGTTAAATAATGACATAAAAAATAATAATAAATAAATATACAAATAAATAACAATAGAGAAGTTCAATATCATATAAATAGAATACAAAAATATTAAACATTTATATCTTATTTTTACATTAACTCTTAAAATTACTATTTAATATCAATAAATAAAAAATTTTAAATTCATTATTTCACAATAACCTATAAACTAGTTACTTAAAATATTATTAATAATAATTTATTAATATACAATACAACATTGAATTTGTGATATTTCGTCTCACGCCTCTCTCGAGACTGCAACTTGTTTGTATATCGTTAAACTGAACGCACATGATATAAATATATCGAGGCTCCGTGAATTGAACTCGGGGCCGGAATTTCACCAGAATAAAAATCATTTTTTTCTCGCAGAGACGCTCATGCGGCTCTTTGTAGTAACTATACAATGTAACTAATTTCTTTAAGCTGCTAAAAAATTTTTGTACTTATTTTATGAATTTAAAGAAGAAAATTTATTAATCGGAATGGTATATATTTGTTTGTATAAATATATATATATATCAAGATATAAAAAATTTTATCTAACCAAGTCATCTTTTCTATTTATAGTTGTAGATTCGAATATTAAAATTAAATTGCAATCTATTTTTTAACTCTGAAATATATAATATACTTAGTATATAATACTATTATCTAATAATATAAATTTTATATAATAATTTAGTTAGGTTGTGCGATAGCCTGTATAAAAATTTATATTCACTGACAGTACGACCGAATGTTGCATGCTCTACAAAAATAGCTAGGTAATAATTAAAACAATGTGAAATTTTAAAGTTTGGAATTAAAGATAATTTTTTATTCATTGAGGTATTTAGACCTAGCTATCTAAAATATCATTTTTTAATTATTAATCTATTACTTATTCTCGATGTTTTTTTGTGTCTTTTGTTATAAATTCAAGTAAAATTTAGGATATAACGACGAAATTTAGATTTATAAATACTTCGAGTCACTAATTTTTGCTCAATGAGAACTTTTTTGCTTTTGAATGAATATTTTAGTTCCATCTACTATTCCTGTTTATAAAATTTAATGATTAAAATTTTTAACACTAATTTTACCATATGTGTTGAGAGATAGGCATAATTATACCAGCATTAATACAAATTGAGGTTAATTAACTGATATATGACTTTTTTTTTTTTAGAATTTATCATCATAAATAATATTATATACGACGATATTATTATAAATAAGTATATAGTCCGGAAAATAAGGGTCGTTTCTGATATCAGATGTTCGATATTAAACTGTAATTAATTATTTGGTGAATTAATAGTCCTCTATATACACAATAAATTTCCTTATCTGTATCTAGCAATTTTTTTTTGTCAAAAATTTTTTTTATATTGATGGTATTATTTTAATTTAAATATTTTAAAATATTTGTGATAAATTGTGTTTAACCTGAAATAACCAAAGTTAATTAAAAATTAAATTAAATTCAAAATTTATGGTAAATTTAGATTTATATCCAATAATAACTCAAGTTTAATTGAACAGATATCCAAATACATATATATATATATTATACGAATTTAAAGAGATATATAATCTAAATTTTATAAAGGAAAATAAAATAAAAATTTAGCCAATAAAATTAGTCGAAAGGTTAGAAAAAATAAAATTATAAAAACTCTAATAAAAAAGCTTAATTTAATGGGTACTATTTTTTGCGCTACAATGCTATCATATAAAGAAATGAACTAATAAAGTTATAGTCTTTTTTTATAGATATTTTTAATTAACAATAAAATCTTTGTTATTTATGTTTATTTTGGTTATTTTTAGTTAATTTTAATAGCCTTAAAATATAAAAATACCCATGTTAGTATCCTTATATAAAATTATACCTTTCATGAAAATTTTTATGTAATAAAAATCTAATGATACTTTAATTTTTTTGAGAAAATAATATTATCTAATTAATTTAAATTATTTAAAATAATTAAAACATTAAATATTTTTACAGCTAATAGTGATAATATTTATACAATAAAATTGACTTAAAATATGTATTTCTTATAAATAAACAAAAATGATTTCATTTAGTATATACATGCCTTAATTTATTAAATATATTTTATTAAAGATTTATTTATCACAACAACGATAATATAAATAAATTTTTATTTTAGTATTTTCAGCAGTTATTATCTTTAGATTTTAATATTAATAACCTATGAAAATATGTTAATAAATCTAGCAATCTAAATAAAACAATGAGATCTATCCTTCTTATGGTCCAGTAGCTAATTTGCTCAAGTAACCTAGGATACTTAAATTATCTAAATTTTAACTCCAGTTTAAAATATTTTTATTATTATATTCAACGCGATAATAACCATGAACATATTTTTAAGGTTCATATAGAAATTCATTTAAATTCATTAAAAATAATCAAAAAATATACACTTAAACCTGAAATTAAGTCATATGGTACCATTTAAAAAATCATTTATTATAAGATCAAGTTATATATTAAATATTTTAAAATTAAATTTATGACTCAAGAATAAATTGAAAATAACTAAATTGAAAATACGATCAATCCCGAATTGGTTATCTAAGCTCGATTTTTAACCCAAATTCGACGTTAATTAGCGCAAATTATGATTGAAAATTAAAATCTAATAATAATATTTTTAAAAATTATTATTCAGTGAAAGATATATTATTTTTATATTACATTATAAAAATATAACGTCAGAATAATTATTTAATTAATTATTTATTTAAATAATGAGGATAAAGCATTTATTTTTTCTAATATTAATTTTATAGCTATAATTTGCAACTATTAACAATAAATATTATTAATAGCAGTTATAAAAATTTTAAAGAATAATTTTTAAACATATCATTAATTTTCATAAATTCTGTCTATTTATAAAAGCAATATAGTAAAAATTAATAATTAATTTTTTTTTTTTGCAGAAAATAAGCTTGAATTTTCAAATTACGCGTATTTCCAATAAAATAAGACAAAATAATATTTGTTAATAAGTAAACTAAAATTGATTGATTGTTTTTTTATTTTTTAATCTCTTCATTCTTTTTAGTTTTAAAAAAATTCTTGGGCCTATATTAATGATATATTATGTCTTTAATAGGTATTATAGTATTATAAAAACCTTTATCGAAAAGTAAAAAATTAAATCAATAATTTATTCATGGTCCCCAAATTAATTAAAATACATTTAGGAGGTATTTTAGAAAAAAATTCTAATCTAAAATTATTTAATTGTATAAATTTTAATTTAATATTTTGACAATCAAAAAAATAAAATTTTGTTGATATAAATTGTGATCGATGACATATATTATAAAATTAAACTTTAATAAAAGTTTAATTAAATCCTTTTATATTTATTACTTTTTTTGAGACTATATATATTTTAAATATTTATTTAGGAAGGAGCTGTTAATTTAATTTTACATGTAAAGATTATAACTACCTGTAATCTTTTCCCCTTGATTCGTCTACAATTCAGCGAATGTATAAATAAATATTCTTATAAGATTTAGGTGAAAAAAATTAATAATAATAATAATAATAATAATAATAATAATAATAATAATAATAATAATAATGCATTTTAAAAAAAATTAAATTATACGGGTATATATAGCCTTAAATATCTTTATTTTCTTTATTTTAATATTTAGTTTACAATTAATAACTCAGAAAGATTCAATGAATCAATTAAATTTTTCATAGTTTCATAATAAATAATTATTTAATTATAAAGTGTGAAGAAATAGTCATAGCTATCATTAAATTATATAAAATCGAGAACAATTAAATCATAATATACTAATAATATTAATCTATCTAGTTTTATCTAATATCTAATTGAATCATATTTATAGACATCTTTTTAAATAATAGTAGTTAAAGTTATTACAGTCTACAAAAATAGCACAAATTATCAAAAATTGAGAAAAGTGAGCTATGAATTAACAAACGCATATCATTTTAATTAATACCAGTTTTTCATATACCCAATAGTTTAATTTGAAATAACCAAGGATATAAAGAATTTCCTAGAAGATAAGCCATGTTTTACCTATTCTAAATATTTTTTCAAAATTTTTTCATAAATTAAATGTGAACTCGTTATCTTTTTTCGAAAATATAAATATTCAATTATTATATTTTGCTGGATATACCATATTGAATATATAAAAAAAGCTCTTTATTTAAAAAAGATTATCTATCCAAAATTTACTTTATTTATGATTATTGTTATTAAATTCCAGTAAAATCAAATCAGAAACTAAAGATATTCAGTATATCTTAAATAACGTGCGTATAATTCTCGATAAAAAGGATAATAATAATATTCTGAATAATAAAAATAATAAAAACCGACAATTTTTTTTAGTAGAATAAAAAATGTATGTTTAAGCTCTTATTAAATAGAGTAAAAAAGTATATTATTACAGCAATACATAGATATAAAATCCTAGGTTTTTATTAATTTCTGTATGTTTGTAAACTTAAATTTTATTAATTTTTTTTATAAAAAGAAATACTTCTATACATTCAAAGCAATTAAAAATCATTTTAAACTTAAACTCTATACTCATTTAATAATTTAAGAATTATTAAACTCTCTTCAGATAAAGGGCATCATTAATATTCATCAAGTAAAATGTAATGGATAACTTTGTAAATGCGTAAAGACTAGAAAAGAGAGATCAAATTTTGAACACAAATCTTCGAAATTTCAGTTTGAAATCATAATTTTAGACGCTCTAATAATTAAATCATTCTTGTTAATTCTCATCTTTAAAATAAATAATATCAAAAAATAAAGCTAGTAGGGAAATTAATGATTTTGGTAAAACGTATCTTGAAATATGTTTATAATTATTTATCATTCGCTATAAACTTTCTGTTTTATTTTTTAAATAACGTTTGTCAATAACAACTTCTAATGTAGAAAAATGATGATTTTAAATACAAAATGTGCTCTATTTCAGAAATATTTCTATAAAAATATCATTTGTTATCCTAAAAACTTCATAAATTTAATAAAGCTGATTTATAGAAAATAATGCGAGGTTTTTTACTTTAGAACAATTTTTTATTATAATATGAAGCTTCATAAAATAATGAGCCTACAGTTGCTTTTTTATTTAATTTTCAAGGAAAATTTATGGGATTATTATATATAAATTAAAACTTTATTTTGTATCGAACCTTTAGTAATAAAAATTATAAGAAAAATATAAAATGAAATTTAAATGAAAAGTCTTGCTATTATTTTGGTTACACAATGAATACAATAATCATGTCAAATCAACAAATAGAGAAAGTTAAGTAAACTCTAATGTTTTTTTTATTATAATAATATCTATTCAATATAGTTATTATTTAAGGAGCGATAGAGTATTTTATAGAAATGATTATATGAAATGTATTAAAAATTAAATTTACAAAATATTCATCTTTATCTTTTAATTAAAATTTATATTTTCTTTGTTTTTTTAATTTTTAGATGGTAAATACTCAAAAACATCTTCAAGTTTATTATAGTGTTGATATTTTATTTGTAATCCTCAAAATATGTCATTTAATTTAATCTTAATAGTTTAATCATTTAGTAATTAGAGAAAAGTAAAAAGTAAAAAGTAAATTTTCGAAATTTTATTTTTAAATTCAACCTACACTTCAATGAACTGTGTTAATTCCATGCTATTTTTCAAAACTTGGTCTGCGAGCCGAAATTTTATTATTAAAATCGTATTCAGATAGTTTTTAGATAACACTAAACACGATTATGCAATAATTTGTTTTGTTGAGCATCTTAGGTTTTCGCTTTTAGACTAGTGTATTATGTTTGTATTTTTGATAGCGAACGTTGTAATCGGTGTTTCTGATGATTAATGTAGACAATCATATATTTTAAAACAAGTCAGATTGATTGGTTATTATAATTTACTATCGGCTATATTTAATAAATCTTTTTTTTGTAATAATATATTCTTTAAAAAAAAAACTGTATAAATATATTATCTTGATTAGTAATAAATAGGAGATATAACTGGTAAAGAAAAAAAAACCGAATATTTAATTTATGAGCTAAAATTAGAGGTAAAAAAAATCCCCTAAAAATATGTCTATGGCGGACTTTTCTTTACTAGTAGAACATATTAGAAATAGTTGAATATATCAATAGCTTTTTTTATACTTGATCTTACATTTTGTATTTGGAATATAGTTTCCTTTTATTTCTATTTGAAAATTGGTAATTTGTATTAAATTAGAATGTTGTATATCATTGTTTGATAATGTTTTGGAGTTGATAAATATCATTTCAAAATTAGTAGACGAGAAATAACGCGAAACTACTCTATACGCATCCCAAAATATTTCATGTATAAATAAATACTATTATATTTATCTTATACTTTTCTCATTGAAAAATAGACAATACACTTAAATTTTATTATACGTGCTTTGCATTAAATCAAATTTAAAAAAAGAAAAATATTTAGCTATTTTGTAAAATATTCGTTTTTTTAAAATATGCCAAAGGTTTGTTAGCTAGTTATATTTAATAGCCTCGGGTGCTTCTATTTCTAATATGCTTCGAATCATGCTTTTATATTTAAAAAATAATAATAGTAATGAGCAGATATGATATTTTTCAGAATTATGAACTTTTTACTAATATTTTATTAATATATTGTTATATGTTTTTGTTTTATGGTTCTAGATGAGCTGGTAGTATATCAGTATACGCAACAAATTTGTTGGTTTTTTAATTAATAATGAGGTAGATAGTAACAAAAGTTTTTCTTTTAAATTTTTTTTCTTATATGTATTAGCATGTTAGATTATGTTTAAAATTCAAATCAAAAATGTATTTTATGGACTTCTGAACAGTATCAAAATATCAAGATCCAAAAAACTAAGTATGATAATAAATTCTGGTTGGCTGCTATACATATATCTAATTTTCTACATTTGCTAGTAGCATTACCATGAATCAATAATATCAAACGGAAAGATAAATATTCAGCGTATCAAATTGCCAAATTAAAATTTCTTGATCTTGCAGTATTTGCGATGTCTTAAACCCAGTTAATCTTCAATGATCATAAAAATATGTATATTATTGGCTACTGTATCAATATTTTATAGTTATCAAATAGATTAAAGCAAAAATGCCTTCAAATCAAATCAAATCAAAGACTTTTTTTTTTATGCTCAGAGCATTTTGGTTTTTGTGATATTATAGCTTTCTTAAACACATTTTAATACAAAAAAAAAAAAAGACAGCTAAACGCCTGGGTACTTCGCGACTGGATCTTCTATAACATACAATTAGATACCTCACAGCAAAACCAATCGTTCATTCGTTATTTCGAGCATTTCTTTCACTCCAAGAAAATAAAAGGTTTAACTATACTACAATATGACCGTTAGCAGACTCGATAGACTCAAATTAACTAGAGGATTAATTCGTTTATCTTGGAATAGAAAAAACTTATATTTCTTAGCAAACAAGCGCAAGAATGATCTCGCAACAACTGGCCCAAAAGCTATTCGTCGATCTGTTTTTCAACAACAATGGATAGCCAAGCGCGAAACTAGAGCATATCACGATGCTGATATTACTGAAAAACAAATAAATAAGATCATTCCAAAAGATCTCCCAACATCAGGCGGTTTATCCATTTCTAAAAACTCTGATAGCTCTAAAATTAACGGTGCCATTCTAATGTACGCCCAGCTCGAAAGCCGTATTGATTTCATCGTTTTCAGAAGCCATTTCGCCAGTTCTATCTGGAGTGCTAGAAGCCTCATCCTCGATGGTCACGTTATGCTCAATGGTAAAAAGGTACTATCTCTTCCCTATTATTTCAATCTTTTTTCTTATTCTCTGAAATGTTTGCTCTTTTCCATGTAAAAACCCCTTATATTTAAAATAACTCGTTTACTTTATTCTTTAAATACCTCTAGTTTAAATACCCAAGCCATCGTGTCAAAGAAGGCGATGTAATTACTGTAAATCCAAAAGTTATTTGCACATTACAACCCCCTGCCTCAAAACCAGAGCCTAGCACTTCCAAATCTGCTCCATTGTATAACTTCGTCCCCCTTCCATACCAACAACCATTCATGTTTATTCCTGATTACTTGGAAGTAAATTACAATACTTGCTCCACTGTCTTTTTAAGATACCCAACCATCAACAACAATACTTGCGACCTACCTTCGCCATTCCCACCTGAGCTCCACGCACTCGCCTTTTTACATTACTCTAAGCGTGGAACTGACTAAGTAGCCATTTAAAGAAAAATCAAATACAACTTTTTAGTCGCCTATTTAGTAGTTTTTTTTTTATTTTAAAAAAGTATAAATTTTCCACTTTAAAGATAAAACGGATCTCTTACTTTTTTTTATTTTACTTGATTCTTCTCTTAGCTTCTTTATTTATAAAATAGATTGCTATATATTTTATATAAAAAATACACACTAATAATAATAAATATTTCAAACTGAATTAAATAGAGCATATATAAATAAAATATTTTGAAAAAAAATAAAAACATCACAAGAAATTTCTAAACTAAAAAATTACAAACTGTCGACACAAAAACCAATGCATGTTTTTTTTATACCTTGAATTATCCAAAGTTCTCATATGGGCCGAGCTCAATACCATTCCTCTTTAACGCTCTGACAATATTCCGTACTTTGTCCTTCAACTGCAGTGCATTCCTGTTCTTAAGCAAGTTGCTGTATTTTCCGTTGGCGCCATGATGCTCGATCATCTTCGCCCAACACCCAACCTGATAAAACTCTACACACCTGTCAAGGCACTCGATCTCTTCACTTGTCCAAGCTTTCTTTAAGCCTCTGCCTCTAGACGAACCCTCATTAAATACTCGCATAGTGCTATAAACTACTTTTAAGCGCTCATTTGATCCTTCAGTTCGTGGATGCACAAATATAGATGGGACCTCTAAAGGATTTAAGTATAATGATAAATGTCGATCTGAAATCATATTACTGCTACGGGCACTATTGGGTGCGCTGCTCCCAGCTTGATGAGATCCACTGGCTCGTGGATTTCGCGGTGTGAATCCACTGTCCTCCCGTTGGTTAATTCTACCTGGCGACGCCTTTATCCGCAGCTGTGTCGAATCATTTACACTTGCCTCATTTACTCCGTTTAGTATTGACCCTGATATCACTGGTTTCATGTCTGAATTTAGTGTTTCTTGGTTATTTAAGTCGATTTTATTAGTCTTTTTATCATTAATATAATCACTATCCGAATCGTTAGCTGTCTTTCTAGTACGCCTTGGTGACATTGACCGAGCTGATCTGGTCTCGTTTTTCCTTGGTCTACCTCTACGCCTTCTTGTTATTTGGATATCGGACACGGTTGGAGACAATTCCGGCTGCTTCTTTAATTGTTCTGCTGACTGTACGCCAACTCTACGCGTTGATGTTGGTGTAAATTCGTCAAATGGATTATCACCTCCCAAAGGCTTGCTTTTTTTACTACCAGCCCATGAGCTGCTGCCTTTAAGATTCGTTACAGGAACTTCGTTTACACTTGCAACTTGTCCGAGGTCCTTCGAAAAGCTCTTAGTCTCAGCAGGCTCGTAATCAGACTCTAGTTCCGATATTACAAAGTCGGAATCGCTCACAGCGCTCTCAATAGGATTAAATGAACTATCACTTTTCGCATCTTTGTTTACATCCATAATGGTAGAATAATTGACATCCTTTTTCGCCCTAGATTGTCTTGTAGGCATTTTCTTATTTTTAGGCTGACCTGCGCTTGATACAAACATTCCATCGACCTTTTCATCACTTTCGTCGTTTTTCAAATCGATAACTTCTTCATCAGTGGTTGCTGTTACTGACTCATCTTCAGACAAAGTTTTGAAATACAGTTCATTTTTACGAGTAGCTTTATAACCAGTAAAGCTGGAAAGTTTACCTTCGAGATCCTTTGCTGCATTGATTGCGGATATTAATGGATCTGGAGTTTGATTCGGCTTCTGCGGTAGAAGGTCGTATTCGGCTATTGTATCGTTGGCAGAATCTCCCTTCTTTGGTGTTAGGTTTATTTTTGCGGGACTCATTAGTTTTGATTTAGATGGAGTTGAATTATCAGGAGCAGAATCTACATTATTTGATGAGTGTTTATTTTGCTGGCTAGGTGATACAGAGGAAGTGAGTTTTGTTTGCGCTGGGCTTATGTCAATGGAAGTATTGCTGTCTCTAAGCCTGTCAAGTTTTTTTGATCCTGTGCCTGATTGAGGTACTTCTGAGTCACTGCTATACTCAGCCCCATTAAAAGTGTTAGATATATAACCGTTCGAGTCCTTATCTTCATAATCTTCAATTTCGTCTTCCAAAATGTTCTTACCATTAGAATTTGAAGGTTCAGTTTGGAAGTAGCTAAATAATAGCTGTGAGTTTGAAAAGATATCCTGCTTTGAGAAGAATGGCTCTATCAACTTTGACTCTATAAAATTCAAAACTAAACTTTCAAATGCCTTTTGCGAGAATAAAACATATGCGTCCTCAGCAGATTTATTAGCAACCTAAATTAAACAGTTTTAAAACGCAAGTTAACTTCCGACAATTAAAAGGATAAAAATAAAAGATTTGATTTAAAATTTAAATATACGTACATCGCTTTGTCGAACTGTAAAGACAGTTTCGTAATTATTCAAGTAACTAAAGCCACTTAAATCGAAACCGTTACCCTGTATCAATGTAGAAATGGAATCAATGTGGTTAAAAAATTTGTATAGTATATCCATTCCTTGAGAAAAGCAGCTTTCGACCCATGTTCCCAAATTTTCTCCATTATCGTTTTTACAGCGATGGATTGCAATCTACAAGTAAAATAAAGGTATGATGATTAATAAATTCGAAGAAAAAAGCGCAAAGGAAAAGGAAACATACTTGTGTCAAAAGCTCAATAAAAATGTTGATTGAATCTTCAGAGCTATCGTATAATAGAAATTCGATTCTGTTTTGTGCAGCTATTGAAATTCCTAGAAAAGACCAATCATCAAATATTTCACCACCTTCATCATTGTTGCTTTCGTTATTATTATCTGAAAAATTGAGAATCTGGCTGTAATTCTTGTAGTATTTTCCGTTTGCTAAAGGGCTATATAACCCCAGCGAACTTGAAAGAAACAACTTAGGCGTCAATATCAGGCCAAACAATGAAACTAAATTAACTTTACGGATCAATTCTGGCTTAGTTGTGTACTCTGCCGAATCTTCTGAATCCTTTTCAATTATTGGTGTGTATTCGTCAATGAAAAACTCATCTTTAGATATAAGCCTTCTAGCACCTAACAAAATAAAAGAAAAGGTAAAGTTCACGTTTATAATAAAAATACAATTTTAAAAGATAATATGGGAAATACATTAGATTATTAGTCTGAGATTAGGAAATATAAAAAAAAGAAAGAGACTTACCATTGAATGCTTGAAATAGCGAGCCAAGTTCTGAATCTTCTGATACGTGTTTGTACCAACTGCTGCTATACTCGCATTCAAGCTCGTTCTGCAGCTCAGTTATTTTTTCAATTACCATATAAACGCATACAGCCAAAAAATCAATATTGCAGCCATACACAGCAGGAGACAATTCAGCACTAAGAATATCCGCCGATTCAAGAGATTCGGTGCTTGATCTAGCAACTGCTTCGTTCTTAGAGATCAATTCATTACCGTTAGCTGTATCTGAATCTTCTTGAGGCGTAATAGGTGTTAATGACCGTGATTTGGGACTTTCTTGATTTACAGTGGTTTCGATATCCGTAGGTTCTGCATCTCTGTTGGATTCTTTTAATGTAGTGCTTTTGGTAGGTACTGTTATAGATGCAGCGTCATCGGCGATATTTGGCAAGTCTAGATCCATTAGAACTTCTCTTTTATCCTCTTCATTTGCTGTATCTGCGATAATATCTTTTTCTAAGTTAGAATCGTTTACTGAATTATCTACAGCGGGAATATGGTACTCCTTGACTTCAATTTCACCATCAGAAACCTCATAAATACAGTCATCTATTACTTTGCCGAAATCTGAATCGCTTGCATAACTGTCATAGGGCCTAGTCCTGTGTGGATTGGAAGGTGATGGATTGTTCTTTATTTTTGCGTCTTCAGAAAGGAGAATATCAGTATGGTCATGTTTTTTTGGTAAAGAGCTTGGTACGCTTGAAATAGAAGACTCGTTGATTAGATCGGTAATCTTTTTTGATTTGGGAGATGATTTGGAAGATGACTTTGGAGAA
>LSSN01002188.1:0-12833 GCA_001970855.1 Smittium culicis
TTATTATTATTATTATTATTATTATTATTATTATTATTATTAATTTTCACTAACATTTATTTTATTGGAAATCAAAAATTAATAAAAATACTAATTCAAAATTATCTTAAAAACCATCCTTCAGAAATTGGAATGAGCGCTTTAAACAATTAATTATAATTACCTTGGTTTTTTTTACCATTAAAATTTTATATTCTTTGCCCTTGATAATATGAACCGAGCGAAATTTTTTATGGATGATAATTCTGGTTGAGAAAAAAATATATGTGTAATTAATTTCTTTATTTTAAATTTATATCCTGAGGGCTGAAAATGAATGTATTATTGGCTACTTAAATAGCGAATTAAAAATTAGACATAGTTCAAGATAAACTACAATTAATTTATACAAAACCATGTTAGTTCAATTTTAATTAAATCAAAAATTACAAAAG
Source organism: Smittium culicis (assembly GCA_001970855.1). Taxonomy (NCBI): domain Eukaryota; kingdom Fungi; phylum Kickxellomycota; class Harpellomycetes; order Harpellales; family Legeriomycetaceae; genus Smittium; species Smittium culicis. Next base: position 435 of record LSSN01002188.1, read on the forward strand.
CTCTAATATCTATTTATTTTTATTTTTTTACAATTTAAACTAAGACTATTTTCATTGATTCTTATTATTTACTCTTAATTAACTTATATCATAGATTGTTATAACTTTAGAGAATTACAAAGAAATGAATAAATTAAAATTTTTGTTAAAATTAATCGAGCTCTTTAGAGTAAAGATTAATTTATATCATAGTAGATTAGAAGAAATATTAATTGATACCATTTTATTGGATTAAACTAAACCGAAAATTAAAAGACAATAAAAATACTTTGAATAAAATGAACCGATAAAATTATTATAGTATTTAGTGTAAATTACACGCTATTTTTATCCTTATCACCTTTTTTGAAAGGTGAATGGGAACAGGTGGACGGTACTTAATTTTTCTCCTCTCACCGTATAATATAAATTAATATTCACTCTTTAGAGCTCGATTAATTTATATCATTAGAGGAGAGAAGACGTATTAAGTTGCCTTAAATTTAAAACCGACTCCGCCAAGTTATTCGAAGAATTTTTTATATGTCGATAAAATATATAAAAGATGGTATATTTCGACCAAAATAAATGTGAAACTATACCAGAAGTCGATTTAAAGTAGTTTGAGACCAATTTATCACCTATTGCTCTCCAATTGACAATTTTTTTCCTCGGGGTAGCGTTGTATTAAATCAGAAATCGAGTGGATATAACCTGTGGTGCTACCCACTGACAGAGGGTTTGAGTTATATCAAGATAACTCATAAGCCTATGAACTACCCAATTTCTATTTTTTACATGTGGGATAGGGCAGGTATTGAATGCTATCCTTTCTTTGTAGAATATGTATACATTTACACGGCATATTATTTATCTGGTGGGTTTTGATTTGGCATGTTTTTTCAATTTTACGGCCATCTCGTTTTTATTTAGGGGCCACTGTTAATAGGTTAAGTACTCTTTGGTCGATATTTCTACGTTGGTCGTCAATTTTATGAATTTTTCTGGCGCTGAGGAAACCTGTTACAAATAGTCGCCATCAAAAATTGACTGCTATTTTCTTAACAGGGAGCGAATAGTCGTAGCACCATTCTCGAAACAATTATATTACTGGAGATATTTCAATTACATGTCTGATTAAAGGTTTAATGGAAGTATCATCAAATGTCTTGATAAATTCGGGAAACATTGGATAGGTGGCTAGCTCGGTTGGATTATCTGAAAGCTGAAAGATCGCTGGTTTTTAAGTTTTTATTGAGCCTACATTGAACATATCTACAATTTATATTTCTTCCAGGTAGTTGATTACTCAAGGAGCGGGAATGTGATTTGTTATTTATTTGATATCTGCCTGTCTAGAAAGTGCTGCTAGACAGAACCGTACCTGGATCTACAGCAAACACTAAGTTTTTTCGAAACGATAAATTAAATGGAGTAATTCCCGAGACCTTGAGTTTTGAGTAAATTACGCTGATCTTCAGTTCATCAAGCTTCAATTATTGTTGTTCGAGAGCGGTGATTTCCCGCTTTTTATGTATTGCACGACAGTTTTTGCTTGAAGAAGCAGTATCTGTGAGATTGATAGCGTCATCAGGCCTAGAAGCCAGATAGCAGATTTCCACATTTGAATAATTAGTGTCATTGTGACTCGCTCGCGGCGGACCTTCTGAACTACTTGGGCTATCAAACTCCACTGAGGGCAGAATTGTAGATTTTTAAACGTATATCATCCTTAACTCTTCGCATTCTGTCTCAGAGCTGTGTTTTCCTGGAACCAACTGCAGTATTAATCCAATTTACTGTTCTTATATGATGCAAACAGGAAGAATTTTTGGGGCCCATAGTATGAGTTCAGAGCTGATAATGTCTTCTGTGATATCGATTATTCGATTTGCGTTGTCAGCCTGCTGGTGGCTTCCGTAGAGCTTAGTACAGAAGTCACATATGTCGCATGTGGGTGAGTTTTGGCCTTGAGGAAGTGATACTATATTTTTTCTGTTAATCTTTGTAGTTTCGGAGAGTTTTTTCCCCGAGTTTCTTGGAATAGAAGAGTGTGTTTGTGTTTTATGAGTAGACTAACACCGATCGCCCCATCACACTCTTGAAAATCAGTGCATACAACACCTTCAACAGTTAATTTGTATTTATATGTACTCTCGCCACTTTGGGGTTTCATATACCTTTTTAAGAGCGGTTTCCTACTACTATTCCCAAATATGAGTCGCTGGAATCGGTAAATATCTTCATCTCCAGCGTTTCGGCCAAGAACGAGTGAAAATTCCAAGACGTTAGCTGGTTCATCCAGAAGTACAGATTCTAGATTTCCGGTTTATTAGGTGTCACTATCGATGACCATGAGCTTGATATGGCCAGAGCTCAGTTCTTGAGCTCTAATATTTGGCGTAATATCAGCATTCCATGGATAATAGCGACAAAAATCGAATGTAACCTTCCAGTGATGCTCTCCATACTTCTCAATGTCGTCTGGACAGCTTTGGGAAATCTTTTAGCTTTGCGTCAGAGATCCTGGATCTTGGTGAAAGGAACCTTCAAGGAAATTTCCGTCATTTTTATCACCATATAAAGGTATGCGATCGGCTGAGACGGCGTATTCGACGAATTTTCTGAATTTACCTTGAATACAAGCTCCAAGAGCTTTGATTAGATCAAGTGCGTGTTATTTTGGCACACGTCTTTGGATTCACCCATAACAAACAGGTCTTTAAGGAATGAATAGGCTTGAATTCCTTTCAACCTTACCAATTCTAGAACTGGGCAGAGTATCTTTGTGAAAACTAACGGGATCAGTGATAGCCCATTTGGAAGGACGCGGAGCTGGAAGCTGCAGCCGTTCCAATGGAATAGGGGTAATTATGCACCGCTTTTAATTCAAGATGTGCACGAAAGCATAATTGATGTCAAATGATGTCAGGAAATCCTTTCTAATGACCATTATACATATGAAATTCAGAGTCACCATCTTGAAGTTCTCTTCTACTACATGCAGTTATAGCTTATGGAGGCCGAGAACAGGTCTGAGGAATCCATTCTTCTTCGATACTATGAATAGTTTTCTGTAAAATATTGGATCCCTCGGCTGGTTCTCCTAGATTTCTCGCTTTGATATCATGGATGAAACTTCTTTATTCAGAAAATCGCAGGAATTCTGGCTCAGATTTCATTTTTACTAATGGATTTGCGACGCTAATTATATGTCTGAAGAGTTTACCGTAAAATTCTTGCAGGTACGCGCCAGAATTGCGTCGCTGCCTTAATCTCTCACGTGAAAATTTTACTTGCGGTCGTGGGTCTTTTGACTTTTTTTGACAGAGTTTGCAGCAATAGATCTCTTCACTGTAGCATAGTTTCTGCTGTTCGAATCTTTTTTTTTTAGCTCTGTTGAAGCTTGTGAAAGGGCTGTACACTTTGACGGTTCGATGTTGGTTTTTTATCAATTAGCGCACCTAAAGACTCTTGGTCAATCAGCAGTTTTATATCCTGATTGTCGAGTTGGGTCGGATTTCCTAAAATTTCGAGCCCCTTATTGAGGTTATCCAGCCTTTATTCAGTTACTGTAACGGTTATTTCAGATATCAAAGCTCACATAGTGCTCTTAAAAATGAACTCGGGATCCTCAGAAGTGTTTAGTTTTGAACTGTACTGGATTATTTCGTATATATATTGGTTAATCGATCTGTTTGCCTGATCCAGAGATACCTGAATTCAATACACTACTTTTTCAGAATTATTTAACGCTATTGACGCATTATCGATCTGTGGTGGCAGATTATAGCTCGTTGAACTAGTTTTGTGGCAAGATTTGATTTCAATCTAGCGCTCTTTTCAGTATACGGTGTTAGGATGAGGTCATCTCCAATAAATGGAAGTGCTTCAGTGAGCTCCAGAAATAAAGAAATGTCTATAATGGGTATCCTTGTAGAAAAATACGGGTAATTTGGTTCTTATTTACTACCAATATTACGTGTAGCTGTTGCACAAGCTCGGTTAGTACCCTTACTTGTTCTTATCTCGCGGGAGCTTGGATCTCAGTTTCTTGATCAGTAATTATAATTTTGAAGGAAATAAAATTTATCCTTGAAAATATTTATTCCGGTATAAGATATTTTCGAAATAAAAGATGACGAGGATACCACAGGCGTGTGCTTTGCATTCTATACTATAAAAATTTTACTAGTTAATTTCGATTTATTTTTATTGTTTTGTAATTTTCTGTTTAGTATTATCAAATAATATGGTAACACGTAATATTTCTCTTCTGAATTTTAATGAATGAGTACTCACTTTTTGATTGTTAAAATTATTATACCGAATTTTAAATATCAAAATTATAATTTTTTGAATTCGAAATAATTTTTGACTTTTAATTCTATTTATTTTATTTTTTAAATAATATTTGCTATAAATAAGCTCTGTTAGAATAATTGGATATTAATTTTTTTATGCAAATTTATTAACTGTAATTATTTACTCAAATAAGCGCACAATTCGTAAAGTATCTCCCCTATTTATCAATCGGTTGTGCTACATTCGTCAAAAAAATCTAAAATTTTTAAAGCTCTTCCATTTTTATAGAAATTCTCGCGTTTGGGTATAAATTTCTATACAATAATTGAATGATTTTTTAATACAACTTTTAATAAAATCGAGTTAATTCTGACATTTTTTTTATTTTTGATTTATAAAGCAAAAAATTTTTTCTGGAAATTCTTATATTTATTTTTAAATTTTTATTATAATTCGTTGGATGATTATACAACTAAAAAAAAAGATGTATAGAATTTATTTAATGTATAATATAGTTATATTTTTTTGTCTCAGAGATTAAAATTTTTTTTTTAAAATTTAAACAAATACAAAAAAAACAGTTTTAAGCCAAAATCACACCGCCCTTTCTGCCGCTCTAGTAGCCCCATACCATCTGGTAATTGGTTCAATGGACCGGCGAATCACTTATACTTCGATTACAAGTTTTCTGGGAACTCAGATGCAGTTCAAAATTTTCGTTGTTTCCAGCTCAAAATTTTGGCTGGCTTTACCAGCTCTAATCTAGTGCAAAGATTTTATGATAATACTTTGTTAGGAATGAGGGGTGAAATAATAACAGGGCTAATTTTAGACTGAAACTAAGGTTCAGGCATATACCAAGACTAATTTAGTGCTATTTATTTAATTATAGGAATAATACGTATTTAGTGGGATAAATAAAATAAAATAATACACATAGTTTTTCTGAAATCGGAAAAAGGTTACCCTTTTATAATTTTTGAAGAAAAATATAAATGATATTATTCAAAAAAAAATTAATAAAAGCATTATTAATTTTCAAATAATAGCTTGCGGAATATTATGAAAGTGTTATACAATGTTCTATAAACAACAGGAAATAATTTATGTATAACACTCCGAAATTTTACATAAAGCTTCATAAGTTTCCATTTTATTCCAAAAATTTTCGATAAAGCCCTAGACGTTTATGTGAATAAAATTTGGTATACCTTCAATATTAAGATAATGATTTAATTATTTTAAATTTTTTGATTCGGAATTATTGTATTATTCTTTTAATTATAATAAAATTCAAAACATATGAATCAGTTGTATTTATATTAAAATTTTAAATAGTATTTATAGCCTTTAAAATGTATGATTAAGGAATTTTTAATTTTGCATAAAAGTTTTTTAGATTAATTCTAAATTAGATAACAATAAATAATGATTATATTCCATGTTAAAATAATATTAAAGAGTGTAAAAATAAATAGTACACAACTATATTTCCAGGTTATTTATGAATATAAAAAATTATTGAGACATTGATAAATTGATGTATTGTGTGTATATTATATGTTTTGATATGGCATATGCTGTTTTGATTGATTATTGATGGGGATTAACGTGTATTTGTTTTGCTTCTCAGGTCAAATTTAACCACTTATTACCTATATTTGTTTTTATAATATATTTAAATACGAAAAGCTTATTCTGTTTAAAATTTTTTGGTAGTTTTAATATATTAATAAAATATTTATGAATCAGGTTTTTCAAAACTAAAGAATTAAAATATGGGTTTTTTTATGTATTTCTGAAAAAAAATGTTAACTTATCTAATTTTTTCTTCTGAGAAATTAGTTTTATTATTGTATTTTTCAATTTATATTTTTTAAAAAGAGCATATTTAAAATTAAATTTTTCTGATGCATATTTTTATATTATTACCACATTAACTATAAGCTATTAAGCTATTAATACTAACTCTAAAATCTAGACCTACACATAAATGATTATTCCTTCCGATGAAAAATTTATTATAATATTTATCCTTTTATTTAAAATGATAAAATCTATTATTTAACTAAATTCTACTAAAAAAAAATTACATAGACTTGAAATTATAACGATTATTTTAGTTTTTTCTAACTAGATTTAGTGGGAAAAAAAATCCTCCGCACAGAAAATTTGAGTAAATTTTAAAAGTCGATTTAGAACTTAGTTAAAACTTTTTAGTAAATCAATTATTTAATTATCATACTTTTTCTAGAATTTATAGATATATTTTTTCTATTTGAGAGATTTTTAATTAAAAAAAAAAACAGATCAGAGGATTTATATAAACTAAACGAGAGAAAATTTATTTACCCAGATGAATTAATTATTAAAAAATCTAGAAAAAAACGCAAAATATTCGAAATAAAACAGTTTTATTAAATTTGAAAATCAAATATTATTTGTGTTTACCATTTTCATATGTATGCTATAAGCTTCATAAATTAGAAATAGTATGCGTATCCTTTTAATTTGGGATGTAATTTATGTGAGATAAAATTAGATCAGTTATAAGCTTAACGGGTGTGCATTTTATTAAGTTTTTGATTTGCACAATGAAATTTATTTTTAGAGATTTTAACTGAAATTTGAGATAAAAATTTATATTTAATAAAAAAAAACAAACATTAAATTTATCATACTTGAATAATTATTCAAATATATAACGAAATACAATTTAACTATGCTTGATATCAAGAGATAAAATTAAGAATATTTTTATATTATAATGATCGTTAAAAAAAAAATTCTTCTAAATAGTATTGTGGAAAAGATATTTAATTTTTTATAAAAAATTATTATTCACAAAAAATATAAATTAGATATAATACATATTTAAAAAAAAATTTGTTGAAAGAATAAATAAAAAATTTGAAATTAATATGAATAGAAGTATATTTTATTAGATGAAAATTGTATTAATTCAATTTTATTTTTGAAAATTAACCGTGTATGTCAATAATTTACACTTATTGATATATAAATAATCATAAATACCAGAAATTCGTTAAATAAATAAATGAAATAAATTATCATTATTAATTTGGATAATGTATTATCTCTTATAAATTTTAAATGAAAATTATATCTGCTTAATAAAATATGTACATGAGTATGAGCTATAAAATAATATGATAATTGTCTTAATTTTTTATTTTAAAAACAATAAAATATTTTGTCAATATAATATTTTTTTTAAAAAGAGTATGATATTGATATTAACTTTGTAAAGGATATGTTAAATCGCTGTATTAAATACCAAGTTCGATAAAATTAAAATATTTAATTTATATATCCTATTTATTATATATTATTATACTAATCCAACAGATTGTGTGGTTTATATCAGTTTATTTGAAAAAATATAAAATAATTCATAATTTTTTATAGCATAAAAAAAGCACTTTTTTTTACGGCGTAGAAATTATATTTTTTTGGGAAATTAACAATTTTAGAATTTACATATGTTTAGTATTCATGAATAAAATTTACATATGTTTAGTATTCATGAATAAAATTTACAATACTGGGATGATTCACTAACCGCATTTTTTGATTATAAAAAAATTTGTCCTTCAAGGTTAGTTTCACTTTTAGTCAGTAAAAATTAACAATTTTTTTCGAGAAACGCATTTTTTGACTTTTATTAAATTTTAAACAATAGAATAATATATACAAAGTGATATATAGAACATAAAAAACATATAAAAGCTTTCAGGGAATTCTAAATATAATTAACAGACAGTTTTTTAAAAAAATTCTAGATTGTATTTTTTCCTTAAATTTTTATTATTATTTCAGTTTATAATAAATTTCATATCGCTAATCAATTAATCGATATTAAATAAATAAACTTAGATTCGTGAGTTTTTATGATTTTTGTTATATTCTGAAAATAAAATTTTTTTGACCAATACTAGTAAATATTCGACTTAAAAGTTAATACTTGAATGAGCTATATTTTATCGAACTTGTTAAAAAAAATTAATAATTTCTTATACTAAAATTTTTAGCATTAAATACACAAAAAAATTTTTATTTCATTCCTATTAACGGTTTTATTATTATACGGCAGGCCATATTTTAAAAGTTGCTTTCTTAAAATTTTTCTAGTCCTAAAAAATATATTTAAAACGAATAATTTGATTTATTTCCTACTAAATTAGCTTATCAAAAAATAAAAAAACACTAGAGTAATAGATCTGAATATTTTTAAGAATCTCACATTATTAAAATATAGTTATTTTCATTAAATAATTTAACCATATTTGATAATTTTATAAATTTATAGTAATAGATATGTATAATATGCAATGTATCCAGTTTAAATACATTTTTTAATAGATAAATAATCAAATTAAATATGTTTAAGCAAAAAATTATTCAAGTAAAACTAATTTTTGTATTGATTTAAATCTAAATACGAGTTTTATTTTTAGCTTTGGTCATAATATAAGTTTCTATCTAATAAAATATTCAAAATTGTGAGTGATTTTATTTTATTATAATTATTAATAACACTTTATAATAAAGTATATCCCACTCCGGAGAACCTCACATACAACTCTTTAGATATCTAATATAAAATGTTTTTTATTAAAAAATGATTTAGTAAACTAGAAAAAATCATAATATACAGAATAAAAGGTATAATTAGAGTGTTTTCATTCTTTATTTCATGATTTAACCAATAAATATCATTACATAATGCCTTTTAGTTTCTAGTGCTTATTTTGAAGCTTCAGATTGTTTTAATCCCAAATTTGCATAAATTTTAGATGCTTAAAGGTTTTAAGACAGGGTTAAATAATTTAATAATGTTAAATACCCACAAATTTAATCTATTAAGATCCGTTCAAGTATTAATAAATTTAATTTTTATATATGCTAATAACGGGTTTTTTTTGCTCAAATTTCACACCCATTTATTACAAGTTGGGTATTTTCAAAGTCATAGTAGTTTAGAGCGAAATATCTTAATGTTATATATATTATTTATTTTTATATGATTGACAAACCAAATATACACATAATTATAAGACTTGATTTATAAGTAAATAAACAGCTATCTGAAGTTAAGCATATGTATGGTTAACCACTTTTAATATAGTCTTTTATATCCAAATTCATATGTTTATTTTATATTTATTTCAAGTGCCTAAACTTTGTATATATTTTTTGGACTATAGGAATCGCTCGTAATTTTATCTTGAATATTTTCATAGACTTGTTAATTTCAATAAATTTGATTATATATTTATTAATGATTTATTTATTTTACATAAATAGTTGAATTTAATATTTCATTTTAGGTACAGCATACTCATATTTGTAAAAAAAAAATTTTTTTTAAATTTTAGTAGGCATAATGTGACATTTTCTATTTATACAACAATTATTTATCAATGAGATTTATTAAATGTAAGTGCAGTTACTAATTATACTAAAAATTCCAAAAATAACTAGTTTCATACCTAAAAGTGTGTATATATGAACTGATTTTTTTACAGTACACTTTTAAATTTTGATATCTACCATGCTATTCAGCATCAGGCTCGTATATAGAAACTGCTCCAATATGTCTCAAGGTGCTATGTTTATATTATTTCTAGATTGCTGTTAATTTGACTAAATGGTCACGGCCTTTCCTATACTAGGACAAGGTCAATATAGCCATTACGAAAAAATAGCATATTGCGCTTTTAAAAAAACTGAATTTAACTCCCAAATCACGACAAGATATTTTGCCCTTAGTAAAATATTTATGTCAGTTAACAATTATAAGAAATTAAAACAATTCACGATATATTTATTAAATAAATGAATGCAAGTTATTAACAGCAAAATCGCTTTATTTAATTGATTCTTAAAACTATTTGGCGCTATTGCCGATCAAGGTAAGTGTTAAATGTCTAGTCATAAAATATAAAGTAAACTTCATTCATCAGTATTTTAAAAGATAGGTAAATAGATTGAAAAAGAAAGAATTAATATTAAAATAAAAAGTACTGATGAGTATTTTCAATGATACGCTTATAAACTACATACAGTATCATTTATTGTCATTATTACTGTCTGACTCTGCAATTAGAAAAGTATGCGCTTTACAGCGATAAAGAAAAAGTATAACTCTAAAAAAACACGTACATATTAGAGTACAATTTGTAGATAATAAAGTAAAATTCAAAGTTGTAAATCTTTTATTATTGAGACTAAAAAAAGAGTATTATAGTTTATATATTTTTTTAAGTGAACTTTATTCTTATATAGATATTAAGAGTTAATAAACAGTATCTCGGTAAGTATTCGCGTTTGTTTATTCTTGTTCCTCTTCCTTTTTGTCTTCAGCATGAGCAGCAGTTGAGTCACCATATTGTTGGTCATCTACCTCTGTATTAAGAAGGAAATAAAAGAGTTAAATATTAAATGCTATATAGTATAAAAGATGTTTTGGCTATAAGAATAAATCTGCTAACCGTTTTGTAGATCCGAGGTCCACAAAGTCAAGTTATCACGGAGAAGTTGCATGATCAATGTGCTGTCCTTATAAGAATCTTCGTGTAAATTATCGAGTTCAGCGATTGCTTCATCGAATGCTTGTTTAGCAAGGTTGCATGCGCTGTCTGGAGAGTTAAGGATCTCATAGTAGAATACCGAGAAGTTGAGGGCGAGACCCAATCTGATTGGATGAGTTGGTGCAAGCTCTTTATCAGAGATTTCAGAAGCTTTTTTGTATGCGCTAAGAGCAGTGTCTGATGATTCTTGGCGGTGTTCAGAGCTCATGAATTCAGCAAGGTATCTGTGGTAATCACCCTTCATTTTGTAGTAGAAGACTTGAGATTCAGGTGTGGAGGCACCGGGAATCAGGTTAGTATCGATGGTTTCCAAGATATCCTTGCATACATCTTGGAGTTCTTTTTCGATGGTAAGTCTGTATGTGCTGATGAGTTCAGCATGTTGGGTATTACCACGAGCAGTTTCTTTAGCTTCTATAGAGGTAACTACTCTCCAAGATGCGCGTCTTGAGCCGATGACGTTTTTGTATGCAACAGAAAGCAAGTTGCGTTCCTCAATGGTTGGTTCAGAATCAAGCTAAGAATAAATCATGTAATAAATTAATATATGAAAGAATGTGAATAAAGATTAGAAGAACAATAGTTTTAATAAAGTACCTTTGCGACGGCCTAAAGATTGAATGACCAAATAAAAGAGCAAATTAAGTATAAAAAACCAAAAATAAGAGTAGCAAGTATAAAAATTAACCTTCATGAAAGCAATCATCTCTATTGGTATATATAAAAAAGGATTTGTGTTAAGGCATGTAAAATAAGACTTATGATTAAATATAAGTACCTTCGTATCTTTCGGCTTGCTCAGAGAGCTTGGACATGTAAACCTAAAAAGTTGTTCATCTATGTTAGAAAAAGGAAATATTTTAATAATAAAGGATAGTAGAAGGTACCAATGTTTCTCTGTCCAAACCAGCCTATTAAAATATTAAAATGATAATCAAGATGGGTTAGTATGGTTAAATTTGATCAGGTAGTAGTGAGATGGTATTGTATGCAAAGCGATATTCACAAGAGGCGGTACTTACGGTAATTTCCTTTGAAGGTACGTTCAACATTTTTTCGTATGAAGTATATTAAAGATAGAGTGAAAATAGATATTTATACTTGAAGTTCTTATTAAAGAAAGATGGAAATAGAGCAGTATAAATGTTTTTAAAGAGAAAAGATCACTTATTTACGAACTAGATAGCTTTGTTTATTTCAACTTTTCGAGATAATGCATGCATTTTTGCTCCGTATTTAATTCCCCCTCCAATTCTCATTGTTTATATTCTGCTCACCTCTTCGAATTGGCATATGCTCGCTCAACATCTATTGGCCAGATAGATTTAAACGGCAACACTTGAATAAATAGGTTAGAGGTTTCAGCCTTCTTGATTATGGCTTATTATTAGCTTCACTTAATTAAGAGTTGATTCTTTACTCCATTTGCTGCAGCTTTTCTATGGTCTAGATCTGTTCTATAGACCCGAAAATCAATCATCCATCCAATAAAATCGCTTCT
>LSSN01002190.1:0-14009 GCA_001970855.1 Smittium culicis
ATGTAGAAAATTTTAGCAAAAATTCTTATTACTTGGTTTATATAAAAAACTTTCTCAAATGAATAAAAAAACATGTCTAAAAGAAAATATAAAAAAGTGAGAAAATAAGCAGATGCTTAATTTTAAAAGTATTCTTAGCTTATGAAATATTATTTAGTTAGTTTGTATTAGTTCATACTAAAAATCTTTGTTTTTATTATTATTATTTTTGAGAAAAAATATTTTTTTATAACTCGCAGTGAATTATAAATCATCGCCCTAAAAATATTTCCGTGCAGACGAACTAAAATTTAAAATCTTAAACCCATAATTTAAAACTAAGGCAAAGTAGCCAATAAACACTAATTCAAAAGTCTCAAAAAAATATAAATAAAAATAATTAAATAAAGGGAATTTATAAAATGAAGGTGAATAATTAAAGATATGATTTAACATAATCTTCTGATTGGCTTGAATGATTTTATTCATAATAGCTTGTTATAAAAATATTCAAAAAGCTTCAGCGTTTAAAAGAAATTCAGCTTTTATAGAAAATTAATCTAGGCTAAAACTTTTTTTCTAAAATGTCATAGTATTTGAGTAAAATTTGATATATTTAGAATGTTATTTCTAGTAGAATTGTAATTTTTAAAAAAAGTCAAAAATTCATGTAGCAGTGTGACTTAAACTGTAAACAATTTAGATGAATTATTTCGCTGAAATATTTAATTTAGAAAAAAAACATTCAAAAACCCGTATTTAAAAAAAAAAAAGGGTTGAATTTTATTTTTTTACATCACCACTTATTCTAAAATAAAAGCAAAAAACCTTAATACCAAATAAGAATAAAAAAATTTTCTTCTAAGCTTATAATTTAAAAAGATTCATCTGTATTATTAGTGATGGATAATTTTGTCAGCCTTAATTATTAACAGGCAATAATAATTTATATCAAAATAATATGTTCAGGGAATTTATTATCATTTTTAAGCAAGCTCAAAAAATTATTTGTGGCGAGTTTAATGCGGATATGTCATTACTATTTTACGCCCTTAACATAAAACTTTTAAGAATGTGTATTTGAACTGACGATGACCAAATTAAACATTGTGGCTTTTAAATGAATTGATTTACTGGCAAAATTTTCTTGTATTTTCTAAGCCAAATAATCGTGACTCTATAAAAAAAATGAGGTTTTTATTTTTTTAATTTTTATAGTAACCTCTAGAATTTTTTTTGGAAAATTTTTTGATTATACCAATTAGTATTAAATTATATGGATATAAAAAAAAAAATTAACATGACAATAAAAAAAGATGTGCCATACAATTATTTTGGCCCATAGCTGTTTAGATTTTATGTTAATGACATAGCCTCAAATTTTAAACAATAATTAATTTTTTTACGGGACCTCGCTTTATTTTAGTAAAATGTTAGAAGGTTAAATTTCGAGCAATTCTAATATAAATCGCTAAGTCTCGTGGTTTTAGTATTGGAAATTAATAAAGGAGTCTTGATTTTTATAACAAGGAATTACTAAAATTAAGCTAGTTAATAATTTTTTTTTAAAAAAATAGTACGACAAAAAAAACATATATAAGTCTATGAATATTCCTTCAGACCGTTATTAAAACATCATAGAAAAACAATCCTTTAAACCTAATCTCGAATAATTTTCAATCTACCTTTATAATTTTTATTATAAACACCTTAAAAACTTTATCTTTTCCTAAATAATACAAACTATTCATTAAACATGAAATTCCAATATTCCACCATCTTTGCTTTGGCTTCAGTCATCTCAGCTATCCCTCATCCCCCTTCAGGCTATGATAATTCACGTAAGTTTATATTTTCTTATATTTAAAACCTAATAAATTCGATAATAAACCTTTAATGTAATAAATTAGAACCAGGAAAGTACCAAGCTGCTCCATACCCAGCACCATACCCAGCACCAAAGCCTGCACCATATCCAGCACCAAAGCCTGCACCAAAACCAGAATATGGATCAGGTTACAAAAAATGCAACTACAATTCATACGGTAAAAATGGCAGTAACGGAGGTGCCAATGGAGGTAACGGAGGAGCTGGTGAATTTATGGGCGAAGACTGTGAAATGACCACTCAAACCGTAACAGTACAAAGTGTTACTGTCACCACTGAATACAACTTATTTATCAAAACAGTATACTCGACAGAAACTGAATTCAGCACTACAGTGGCCACTCAATTGAACACTGTTACTCTTCCAGAAACTTCTGTTGCAGTTGCAACCGCCACTTTGCAAGCAACTGAAACTGACACTGAGACAGTTCTTTCAACCAACACACTCACTGCAACTGAAACTAACGTTGCTACTGAAACTAGCTTCCTCACTGCAACTGCTCTTTCGTTCGAAACCGCTGTCGAAACTGGCTCTGCTACAGTAACCACAATTTCAACCGCAATTGACACAGCAACTTCAGTAATAGATGCGACAACTATTGCTGTTAATACAGTCACTGATAGCCAAACTCAGACCACAGTCGATTACCTAACTGACACTCTCCTCACGCTAGCTACTTCATCATTCGTTGACTACGCTACAGCCACCACTGGAATTACATTGTCATTTACTCGCACATACTACAAAGGTTACGGAGGTCATGGAGGATATGGCGGCGGTAACTCAGGTAACGGAGGATATGGAAACGCTGGTGGTAACGGGAATGGATACGGAGGAAACTCAGGTTCATCAAACGGTTACCAAAGATATAAGAAAAATTTATAAGTTAATCAAAATACTTCCACTATAGTCACATAGGATCATTTACAGTTTTTTTACTTATTTTAAAAATCAATTTTCGATTCTTTTTCTACAAAGAAAAAAAAAATTTTTACCTATAATTATTCCTTTTAGTTGATATAAGCTAAAATATGAAATTAATAACCAACATTGGTCAAAGCCGTCTTTTAAATTGATTTACTATTTAAGCTTATTTTACAAGTAAAAAATTCTTCGGAATAAAATAACAGAAAACTTGATACTTTCTATAATTACTAACATTGACACTTTTTGATAAAATCTGCAACGTATATATCAAATATTTAAAATAAAGTAGGCGAATAAATAATTTAATAAGTGCATTGGCTTCTAAACATCTCACTTGTATTGTAGAAATAAAATTATGATATCATAGATGTATCGCTTCGATTAAAAGAAATCGTGGGAAGGAGTGCTAATATACCTTTTGTTATTGAGGTGATAACCACTTTAAATTTTTAGCACCCTTTTTTAAATTTTATCAAAATGTGCATATATATTTTTGAATAAAAAATGTGGGTATTGGGTCAATTAAAAATAGAGTAAGAGTAGTATAAGCTTTATTTTATTATATTTGGTTTTTTACTCTTTACTAGATTCTAAAATTTTATTAAGCATAAGATTAGTATTATTACTTATGATAGGGGATTACAGAATTAGATAGCTCTTAAAATAAATGTTTTATCTTATCGTAATGCTAAAAAATTCGATATTTAACCGGATTGAATTCGTCATAATTCTAGAAATAAAATATATAAGCAAAGATTTATAGACGATTTAACAAATTTTTCTCGTTTTTGATCTTTTTAGAAATGGTGCGCTCGTATACTTATTATCAAGTAACCGCGGAAAATGATTGCTGTCAAATAAATAAACTACTGCGATACTTTTATTTTCGCTATTCATTTTTTGTGGCTGCAGACAGTGTTCCTTTAAACACTGTGGCAATCGTTCATTCTTTTTTTTTTTGTATTATCATGCAATAAAATTGAGTAAAAAAATTTTTTTTTGTGGCACGCTAACGAATTAGAAAAAAATTTAACTGTATTATTTCTCAAATGCACTACTGAATTTTATTAGAAAATACAGCAGTATTATTGTCTTTAAAAATTTTAAGACGCGCTTGGATTTTTTTAATTCCATTCTGATACGATTTTAAATACAAGTTATCGGATACTGCGCTGTTAAAATCCCTTAATTTTTGACTATTACATTTATTAGATGATAGAGTGTTTAATATCATTTTGAAAATAGAAAAAAAATCTTTTAGAATGTTTTATTGTCTAGATATTATACTACTAAAGTTTTTTTACAATAAATATAGATAAGGTTAATTCGAGGGGCGGAACTTTTTCTATTAAAATTTTTAATTTGAGCTTGCTCTTATTTTCAATTTGGATTATAAAATACTATCGAATGGATTATCTTTCAGCCGATACCTAATTCTAATTTACTATAACTAATAGAAATTACTACTACCGTCCCAAAAGAATCTTATATTTAGGAGATTCTTTTGAGGAACGGAACATTTTCTAATAAAATTTTCCATCACTTCAAATTTTATTCGGGCTTTATTTCAATTAGAATATAATATCAAATTTAGTAGTTTTTTTAGCCAATAATTTCATCTATTTTTTACTAATAAGTAATATTCCAAGGGGGAAAAAACCTATATCCCTAAGAATCTCCCATATATAGTACTGATTATTATAAAATAATCATTTAAAACATCCAGTATCAAATAAAATAAAGGATTGCATACGTCAAGAATTTTTACTTCCTGAGGTATGATACAGATTGCATAATCGAGTAAATAGAATAGCTTCATCTACTATTATTATAAGAGGTAAAAAATTATAAAGATGATCATATTGTTAGTATCCTTGAATAAATAGAGTAAAATAGTAGATTTTGGATTGACAGAAAAAAAAATTAAGTAAAATGTTTAATATTTACACAGTTTTTATGGAGTAATCCAAGTTTAAAGGATGTGTATTGTTTTATTGATATTATTTGATCTAAACTCATATGTTTGGTATTGATAATGATTTTATTGTGACATTCTTTGCGTTTATAAGTGTAATTTTCAATCTGAAATACATTTTTATTGTTTTTTTTCTATTTAAATGACGAAATGTACATTAACCCTTTCCGGAGTCAACTATAATAGACTGATTTAAAAATCATAATTGAATAAACTGAATAAAAATTATTTATTGTTAGGCGCATTAAACTTCATGCTAATAAATTTTATTAATTCTAAATTAATTTGTATATTTTTCAATAGAGCGAATAGTTTTTTATTTCTTTTGAGTCTTTTGAACAAAAAATGAGACAGATATTTTTATTGAAAGAAGTAAAAACTAAATGTTTAGCTAATACTAAAACCAAATTTAAACTTACACTAAAGTTATTCGAATAATATGTTTTTTCCTTTTTTTAAAATAGCTTTTCTCTACCTCAGTAGAGGCTGAAAGCGATTTAGAGATTGGATACTTTATGTAGGTTAAAAAAAAAGACAGTAGCTCCTGAAAGAGTAAAAGTACGCAATTTGATATAATTAAAAGAATAAAAATACACAGGGGAAAATATCATTTATGATTTTTTTTTCCACAAGTAACGGAGTAATAAGTATGTTCAAAATTGGAAAAGTGGTATTTAAATATGCGAGATTCTGAATGAAAAGGGGATTAAGTTGATTTTATTGTATTGCATTGATAGTATAAACAACTATTAGAGGTAGTAGAGTTATAAATTTAAATATATTTATCTAAATGCGAGATTAACTGAAGGCTAAATTTTATTCTGTAGATTGCTATAGTTTAAAATGATTTATAAAAATAAATGGCCAATAAATAGATTGGTGTCGCTTTATTAGAAAATAATAATATTTAAATGAAGTGGATAAAAAGAAAAATTGAAATACCCTTTCAGCGCATCCAATAGCGCAAACAATACATATCAATTCGGACCAATTGAAGTAAACTGAAACATAGTGCCTCTTTGTTCAACATCGCCCATTTATTGGTAATAAACTTGTACTATCTTTTTGATAGAAACAAATGGAATAATCAATGTATTTTCTATTCCAAAATTAGGGTATAAATGTAGCAGATTCTGATTCAGACTATAGACAATGTAATCTAGATGTATTCGCGATTATCCCTTTCAGGGACGGTAGACTGTTTATGGCCTACCAATTTTAGCAAATTAGATTCAATAATAAAACAAATTTCTGAGGGTCAATCATTTATTGGTATATGGTAATGATGAAGCAAATAATAACTATACTTCACAGTCATAGACAAATCAATTATATGATGCATTAAAATAATTTTAAACGGGAAAGGGTTAAACTAAAGCTTATACGTATATTTTAAAATAATAATAAACACGCCACATTTAAATTATTTAATTTAAAAGTAAGTAGATGCGCGAATAGATGACTGAGTAAATGCTAAAAATAGATTAGTAAAAAGGGTGAAAATTTTTGCAGTTAACCCTTACCTGTTCAACGCTCTTTGAAAAAATAAAATTATTGATTCGTTTATGGTTTATATGTATAATTATTATTTGCGGCTATTCAACAATAAATCAATGATTGAAATGGACACGTAATTAAAGTATTTTACTTTAAAGCTGTTGGCAATATTTTGTAGGCATAAAAAGAGTCTACAGTCCGTGAAAGGGTAAAGTTGGTGGTCATTACTTTTTTTTTGGTTCTTAGTAATAAAATCTGCCATTCTCGACTCTTCTATCTATATTAACTAGAATTATGTAAAAATAATCGATTATATTATGATATTTTCATTATATTTATTAGATTTATCAATTCGTGAAAATTGTTTTTGGTCTACCAAAAGTAGCCAGCTGAGCTAAATAAAATGGAATCAGTTCCTAAGTGCAGTCGGTCATTGGTATTCAGCAATTTAGTAGCAAATGAATTTTTTTTGGTTAAACCAATAGCAAATCACAAAATTAACGAGGATCGCGGGTGTAAAGGCTAGCAATATTTTGCTTAATATACCTTTTCATGATAACAAGGCGTTCTGAATATAAAGTTTTTTTGGTTTAGCATTTTTGAGATAGTCATCAGCTTCGAACTGCCAGATAGGTTTACTATTGTGATTAAATATCGAAGCGCGATGTTATTTTGGCTAGCATACTTTTCAAGATGAAACTAAAGACTCAAGCAATTCCAAGCGCTAAATGCTGTGCCAATGACTCGGCATATAAAAGTTATAAGCATTTGGTAGAGGTAAATCCGATGATCTACGCAGTAGAACGCCAGAGCATAATTATAAAAGCTATGTAGGAAACTGTCTTGACCCAAAGCTGCAATGGTATGTAGACCCGAGTGTGTCGGGGTGGAATTGGTAGACACAAATAATTACTAATTTTTGATTTGCATTCTTTATTTAGTAACTATTTTCAATAAATCTCATAAAAGAAATATAAATACAGCAGAAACTGAGCCTAAAAGGGGGACTTCACCTTCACTTTGATTAGCACAGTAAAATAAAATTGCGGAGACAGTACTTATTATGGCTTGCCAAACGCGCCTATTCTAGCTTAATAAAGCTGTCAAAAGCACCTAATCTGGAATAGGGCGGGAATTGCCGGCAAGTTTTTTTCCTTGTGGTTCTGTACGCATATAGCCAAAAGCGCACTAGCATTTGCTAATCAGCGAGTCTTAGGCAAGAATGCGCAAAAGCTTTTGCTAATCAGAATGGAAAATAGAAATATTCGCATATATTATATCCTGAAATGGGAAAATCAAAAAAATACTACCCACTGGTTAGTAAGTATTTAAACCAATAGCCACGCTCAGATATGTTTACGGGTGAGGCAATAGTCCTATATTTATTTCTGTTACGTAATCATTTCTTAAGCGACATAAAATTAACCAATTAGTAGAATCAGTGTTTACAAGGTATTAGAAAGTACACCTAATAGGTAGTGAACATCATGGGCATTGGGCCTATATCCATGAAAAAGGCTTATTTTTTTCCTATTAGAATTTGTAACATATTTGCTATGGGTGCCGTATGCGGCAAAAAGTTGGTAGAAAAAAGCGAGCGAGGGCAGTTTGCGGTTTAATTTTTTTTTTTTTTTTTTTTTTTAAATAGAAATTTGATCCGCGTTTTTCTAGTCGATTCCAACCTGCGTTTATTCCTCTGTCTTCGAGGGCTATTGTTTACTGACTTTTTTTTTTTTTTTGTGCAGGCGAATTTCTATTAGCTGCTCGGCTTCTGGGGAAAAGTGACGCACTTTCGATTTTCCTCGCTCTTTTGATTTACTATCCAGACCTCATTTTTAACTATATGCGCCAAGACATATATCCCTAATTATATATACGCGTCGATTCTTATCCATCTCCTCGCTCCACCGTTTCTTTAAACATTCTTATACGGACGCCATATGAGTTAACCCCTTCTAACTAACTTTGCCCAATCTCTACTTTATCTTCTCTCTTTCGCCCTTTAAGCGATCCGCCTCTATATTTCATTTCTCGCCCTCCCCCCCCCAATTTCTATCCATCTATTCACTGCTTCCTTGCTTATTTCCCTACTCATCTTAAGGCCGTAGGACATTGATAAACTTATTTTGTACATAATATCCTATTATCTCATCCAAAACTCAAGCGCAACTATCACATACTCTTTTTACGATTATTTGTATATTCTCACTGCTCTATACCATTTTCTAAAGTTATAAAATCTCTACTAATAAAATATCTGCCTATCCAGAAACCCGAATCTAATATAAATCGCATTAATATTCTTTTCGACCTTCGTCCTCTTTAAGAAGCTTCAACAACCCGATTTTTTTGCTTCCGTTCTCCCTACTGAGAGTAGGCCGATGTCTTCTGGTATTATTAGTCTTTAACTATTTTTTCATTCATGCCTTGGGTTTTTTACACTTTTAGCATACATAAACATAATAAAGCGCCATGAAGGAGAAGCTAGACTCAATCATAGGTACTCACAATAGAACTAATAGCCCCAATTCCAATATTGTTGAAAACGATTCCGATTCTAATCTAACCCTAAATAATCTTGCTCATTCAAAAACCCCTATATCTAAAAACTCTCAATTTACCCCCAATCAATTTTCAACCCCAAAAGCTTCCAAGAGAAAAATTCATAACAATCCAGAAAATTCTAAAATAAAAGCTTCTAAATTCGACTCCTCAAATAAGAAAAAAAACTCATCGCTGCAAGAATATTCTTTCGACTACAAAATTCTCTATCCTGATGATTCTAGAGATAAGGTTTTTATCGCTATCCTCAAAGCCTTAGTTCTAGTAAAAAATAAACCTTGCGCCCCGAAAGAACTATCAAACATTATTATCCAAAACAATCTAACTGTTCTTGGTGGTGCTACTCCGTATGCTACCGTCTCATCCAGAATATCTCAGCACTTTAAACGCGTTTCAAGTTCTAACTTTCCCCGCGAATCAATACTAGGTCGCGTCTCTAACTCTGATAATCCCAGAAAAATACTGTACTATTTACTCCCTCAAAGCAAAAAAAATTCTTTCTTCGCCCCGAATGTAGACGCTTCAAAGGACTCCAGCTCTTTATCAAAACATGATTCTTCTTTTTCCTCTGATTTTAAACAGTCTAACAAACACATCGATGAACCCACAGACTCTGTCTCTATCCGCTTAATGAATAATCCCGGAAATAAAGTTCTACCAATATACAATAATCGATCAAAATTCTCCTCAAAATCGCAATCTTCCTCCCTCAAAAGCTCTTTTACTGAATCTTTATTAAATTACAAATTATCAAACTTGAAAAAAAGCTCCAGCCCCAACTTCTCCGATTCAAAATCCACAAAAAATTCTAACCCCAGTAAACCTGCTCCAAAATCTCATTTAAATTCAAAAGAAAAGCTTTCGAATTCCTCTGGGATATTAAAGCTAAAAATTAAAATTAAACCTACAGCTATTCTTAACAAAGAAAATACATATATTTCACCCAATAATACGCCCAACACTAAAATCCTAATTTCTGATAATGACTCCAAAATTCCCTCGAAATCTATCCTCCTGGATGAACTAGTTCCCCCTCCAATTGACTCTCTTCACAAAAACTCTCTCTCCTCCCGTACATTTGATTCTGATTTACTCAATTCAAAATCTATTTCACCCGACCCTGTTAACTCTTTATCTCTCCTATTTAATAACAAACCCAATAACCATTCTAACAAATATAAATTATATAAATCACCAACTATAGCCTCTAAACTTCTTATTGGCTCCCCTGATAAATACTACTCACTTTCTGCTAAATCAAAAAGAAAAATTTACTCTTCCACTGATAATTACGATTCATCTGACCATGAACTTTACGATTCTACTCCTATTTTTGATACAGAAGATTCTTTTCTAAATACTGATCTCAAAAGGCATAAACCTAAACAAGGCCGAGGTAAATGGCTACCCAAGCCTATTAACACACCCAGCACTTGTAATTCTATTGATAATCAACACACCAACTTTTCTCCAGAGATTTATACTAGCACTGATTTAATTGAAAATGAATACGCGCCATACTCAACTAGCTTTGATTACTCGGAGAATCCTATCATTAATGAATTGGGCACAAGTCCATTAGATAAAAATAAAATAATGAGTCTTAACCAAAATTCCCCTGATAAGCTTAGCTACTTCACTTCAGACTCTGTAAATAAAAGCTCTAACTCTCTTTTAAAAATTAATAATAATTCATCTGATAAAACTCTCTCCAGTTGTGGCTCCTTATTTTACCCCGAGCAAACCCAATTTTTAACACCCAAAAAACATAATTTAGACATTAACATCGCAGGAAATGAAGAAGATTCTATCTACTTTAAAGACCCTTCGCCTCAAATTTCAAACTTACCATCTCTACCGCTTTCTTTAACTTCAGTTTATAGTCCACCTTCTCTTAAAATAACCAAAAGTAACTCTAACACATCTTCCAATAAACAATATCCCTCTGACTCAGATATTCCCTCAAGCGTCAAATCGTTCCAACCTGAATCTGCTCCCTACAAAAAAAATCAAGCTGAAAGCTTACCCAATTCGTTCAAGGGCGATGATTCCAATTCAATTTTTGACTTAAAGTTTAATAAAACCCCTAAAACTGGAATAATTTCTAATAAAAACTTCACTAAAGATAATGAATTAGGCCTTTCTGTTTCATATTCCCCTATTTTATCAAATGAATTACATGAACCTGGCTTAATATCCTTATCTGAAATTGACTCCTTATGGAACGATAGCAATCTTAAACTAAAAGAAGGAAACGAATTTATTGATGCAGTTAACGAAGTAGTCGCCCAAAATACGATAAAAGATTCAAAATCTCCCTCTTGCCGCTTATATGACCTAGAAAAATTTGAGCTGTACAGTAGCTCTAACTCTAAAGCCTTGAAAAATGATTTAGAATTTCTCTCTAAAAGTACGCTTAGAGTATCTACATCAGGCTTAGAAAATGCTAATATAAATCAGACTTCCTCAAAATCTCCCAAATCTTTACCTAATTCATCTGTTTACTCTAAATCTAGCTTTTTTGACACAGGTTCACGAAAGACTTCTTTATCAAATGACACTTACACTAATAAACTCTCTCAATCAATTCCCGTGAATAAAATCAACAGCTCAAATCCATCAAATAACGACTTTGCAGATATTTCTACTAAATTTGACAACGGATCTGCTTTAAAAACTAATAATTCCTCTAATCCCATTATTCCTACTTCAGCAAATACAAAAATTTTACAAAAAAAGCCCCCAATACACCCAAACCTCAACTCTGAAACTCAACCTTCGTTTTGTAAACCAATCCAAGAAAAGCGTGAATTAGTATGCGAGTTTAATTGGGATAATGATATATCTATACCTTCTTCGTCTTCTGTTGTCCCTACGACATTTAAAATTTCTCCTCCCACTGTACTTACAATAATAGAAACTGTCCCTGTATATATGACTTTATTAAGCAGAAGCTATTCCTCCCATAAAACAGAACAAAATCCTCGTCATCTTTCAGAAAGAGTAGAATCATACTCTGATAACCCTTCACTCCAAAACTCCGAAAGCAATAAGCCTAAATCAAAAGTATTCAAATTACTGCGACTTGTCGAGAATGGATATGTGAACGCATCCTCGCTATTAGAAGCTGGAGGCGTAACTTCTGAACAAGAAAGAAACATAGTTTTATCTCTTGAGGTTGGCCGTTTTAAATGGAGAAGACCTGAATCTCAACTTTCTGGTACTTGGGTGCCACTATCGCGTGCAAGAGCTTTATCAGCAACTTGTTCATTAACAAATAGAGTTGGCGTATTTTTAAACGATAACTTAGAATCGTATTTCCCTTCCCCGCTTCCTTCAAGCTTCATTCGACACATAATAATGCCTTATCTCGTTCCAGAGCTTTTACCTAGCGTCATTTCTAGTAAACTTGACACATCGCCTGTAAAAAATATATTACCGCCTATCTCACAAAACTCAAGTCTAATACAACCCGCATCTAATAATGGACCTCTAAATAATACTAGAATAATCTCAGCTGAGCAACCTAATCTAGTACAACCCCTTGATTTTTCTCGGCTTGATTCTAAAGACAGCCTACCTAAAAATAGCCATCCATCAATAATAAACACCCAATTTGGCACTCATGGTTTAATGAGTAATACCAACCAATTTTCAAATTTTACAAACATATCCCCATCTGTAAACTCCTTTGTCAACGGTACCAATAAACCAGAAATCTTAACTAAAATATGCACCGAAAAAATACAATCTAACTTTGCAGCTAGTATCACACCTACAGTCCCAAGTAAGACTGATGGCGCCAAAACCTCTCAAACTAAAAATCAAAGAATTAGCATATCTACCACTGACAGTAACTTGGATCACTTCCAGCAGATGTTGAACAAAATCAATCAAAACATTAGCACACTAATAAATAAAAAAAAGTTAAAGGAGCAAAAATCAACTAGCGATGAAAAGTCTAGCGAAAAAAGCAACGAGGCACCGGGTGCCAAAACTAAAATCACCAGCAGATTTAACCCACAGCGCTTATTAGAGTTCAAAAATATCCTTGAAAAATCTTCAACTTTTCATTTAAACCGCAAAAACCAATCTTTAAATAAAAGTAAAATATTTAAAAAATCTTTACTGTCCAAAAATTGCCATAAAATCAGCTTGTGTCATAATTATTTCGATTTCTTTTTTGTTAACCTTCTTCCTCACTGCAAGCTACACACATTTAAATATCATATGATTAGAGGCTCTTCAATAAAACCAGAATTAAATGATAAGCTCTACAGTAAAGTATTTCATGGATTACCTAACCCAGAATTGTTTTTACCTTTAGACTTGAGTCAGTTCAAATTTTTTCTCTTGAATAGCCTATCAAAAAGAAAAATAAGCTTATTGTCGCAGGATCATAAAGATTCGGCAAATAGCAGCTGTAATGATTTTTATAAATGCAATCGCAATTTTTTGCATTTTGAGTCTCTTGGATGCTGCTCGTTTTGTTGTTCAGATTGTCTAAATGCTTCGATATTTGCATTTAGATCCCAACTAAGTGTTTTTCTTTACGAGAAATTCATTTTGAAACAAAGTAACACAGAAAATTTAAAATCAGCTGAAAAAAATATCTCTGGTCTGCGCAAGTTCATAAAATTTTTAAACAAAATGCACCAAATTTCCATAAATCCGCAAAATGGTTCCAGAAGGCGATCTTCTGTTAACAAATAATATCTCTTTGCTTGATAGAAACTAACATACCCCTCCCTATCCTAGAAAACCGAAGCATCAAGCAAACCTAATTACTCGCTGCATATGTGTACTATTAAATTAATTTAATCTTCTATTGATTTTCATAGCCATTTTTGCTTTTTTTTTCAACTAATTTATTTTTTAATTAAAAATAAAATACATTAAATCGACTATTTTTTATCTTAATACAATCTACTGTTATATATAATTATATATATATGTGGAAGTGTAGAATCGCCCAAAGAATTCTCTTTGGAATCTGATTCTAAGCTTCTGGTTTTCCTTGTATTTTCTGAAAATCATCTTGCAAAATTTAACCTCATTGAATATAATAATGATGTCAACCAAAATTTGACAGTTTAATGACACACTAATGACTATTTTAATTAATTAAATTGATAAAAAGTATAACAAAATTCATGTCACAAAACTTGACATGATACCAGA
>LSSN01002192.1:0-11210 GCA_001970855.1 Smittium culicis
TAAGATATGAAATAAAAGAATTAGAAATTTTTGGCAAGGATAAAAAAGTTTTGGGGTAGTTAAGAATCGGGGGAGGAGAAATTTGAGAGATGTGAAGTGGAGGAGGGCAAAAGATGATAGAGATAGTGGGAGAATGTAGAGAAAGGCAGTTTTTTTTTTTTGTAAGGAATGGGAGGAGAGTGGTTTAAAAAAAGCCTAGAAGTATTGAAATATATATTGTAGATATATAAGAGGCTATTGTTTAAATATTTAGGAATAAAGAGATAATCTAGAGAGCAGCAGACAAAGTGAAGGCAAAAAGAGGTGAAAAAGTTTTAAATTTTGTAATTGAGCTTAAAAATAAAAAAGACAAACAAAAAATAAAAGCCAAAAAACTCGAATAATGGCAGGAATAAATGCAAACAATAAACATATCCATTATAGGAAAACCAAACTTTTTAATTTCTGCAAATTCTCATTCTCGCCTAATTTTCCCCTTATTAGCACATATTCCCCTTTTATCTGCTATTATACCTGCAAACTCTCGGCTCTTAATAGAAGTCGCTATATTGCCTCCGCCATCACCCCCACCACTGTTGACTTTTCGTTTTCTGCTATACCTTACCCACCACTGTTGACTTTTTGTTGTCTGCTATATTTTCCCCGCCAGCTCCACTGCCTCTCTAATCATTACCTTTTTTATTATACCTTCACTGCCCAGCCTAAACTCGCTAAGTCTAAAATTCCTTGACTGGTTGACTGGTTGGCTGGCGATATTTACACGGGCTTTCTATTGGAAGGGCCAGATACTATAAGCCAATCGATATTAGATTATTTGTTTATACCAAATTATGCGGTCTACACTTATTTACATAGACTGATAATATGGCCTTATTATAGCTGTGCTTTTTATGGTATTCCTCTCTAAATTGCGTTTATTATCCACCTCACTTCTGCTTCCAATTGGTCTAGTCCAAACTTTTGATTATCTTTTTTGATGCCCTTTCAATAAAAAGCCCTAATTACTGGCCATCCACTAATGTACATTTGCCCTCCCTCACACTCCATGATCCTATAATCCCCACTGTCTTAATCAGGGATATCTCATCTTGAGCAATCACCACTAGTTTACTCTCACACCATCCAACTACTAGATAATTACATCTATTTATTGGCTAACTCCATAATTGCTATGGTCTGTATCAGATAATTGGAGCTATTAGTATTGGCCTATAATAGTCTGGCCAACCAGAAACAAGTAGATCATCTATTGAAGCCCATTGTCGAGAATTTAAGAGTGCCACATTACTTTATGCCGAATTCAAGAGCCAGCAAAGCTTTTGATTCGCGTGCTCTATTTTTACAGAACTCCAGCCTGACTGAGTTTTCAGCAACACCCAAATATACCAGCTATTACTAATTAATTGAAGTTTCAGCTCTACAATAGCCCCCTTATTACCCAAAAAAAAAAAAAAAAGGCCAAAATAGCCCAGAATCACACGCCTTTGTCATTCACCCCTCCACTGCCAAAGCCCTCTAAGATAAATACGCACATACATTCTTCCTTCAAAGCATCATTCTTTCTGCAACTGCCCCGTTTATCCGCTACTGTAAATTTTCCTCCATTGCATTTCAATAACGTCACGCATCTCCTTCAATAATTTTGCACCTACTCGTTCACGCTAATTATTTGCCTATTTCTCCCGCTTTTATTAATTTATGCTTTAACTCCTAATTTCGTTCCCCCAATTATATCCATCCATGCTAATCCCAATCCTTTTTGGCCTCTTTGCTAACTCCAACCAAATACCTCAATTAACCACATACCTACACTCCATTGACCCGTCTATCTTTGTTTATCTGCACACAAAATTACCTTTATTTCCTTCTTGGTGTATTATTATTCATATGGGATATTCTTCGGAGAAGCGGAACTTTTTTTCTTATAAATTCTATTTGCTAATATGAATTAGGGTAAACTATTGGTTGTATCAAGTAAACCATTCGATGATAAACTCTAAATTGAACTATAATTAAAAGTAATGCTGCAAAGTAGGAAAAACTTCATGGCAAAAGTTCCGCTCCTCCAAATAATCTCCTATATACGCTCTATTCTTCCGATATTTCGCTAACTAGGCTATTTTACTATTCGCATTTACTTTGCTCCCCCCATTTTATTAGAACAAATATATTTACTAAATGCAATAGCATTCTACCAATTAAAAAAAGTTCTTTACTATTGTCTCCATAGAATAAAAAGTAAAAAAATACATATAGGACCGACCGTGGATTGAACACGGGACCATCCGATCTGCAATCGGAAGCTCTACCGCTGAGCTATCGATCCGTAATTTAGATCATTTAAAACTTTATACTATGATTATTATATTTTTTTTCAGAGAGTTTATAATATTTAGTTTATACTTTAATAATTTTATTTTGATATTTCCCTTTCAAATTAAACACTCTGTCAATTTCATTCACTAATTAAATTCATCAATTTTATCTCTATTATCAATAAATTAATCAATTTCTTTTAATCATTTTACACGAATGGTAATATATCTATTACAGTACAAAAATAAGATATAATAGCGACCATATAAACTAATAGTATGAATACCTTTATTAAAATCTAATATATTATACATGAGTGTAGGAATATTCTAAGAATGAGCCTTTTCTCTTAGAATTTTATTTTTTATACTAGAAAAATGTATTATATAATTAATTTATATGTATATATAAATTACTTTGTTTTGCATATTAGCTGTATAAATATAAAAACCCGCTCGGTAATAAATTTTTTAAAAAAATATATATATTTCCAATAACACCTTTAAAAAAAATAAACTAGAGAATATCAAATACACACTAAAAATTTCAATTTTTGTCTATAATACGCTTTAAAATTTTTATTTTAAAGAAATTTAAGCTCTAGGAATAAAATAATTATATGGCATCAATTATTTTAAATTGAATAAATTCAAGCTAAAATATTTGCATGAATTTCCATTAAACAATCCCCAAATTTTAAATTTTATTTACTCGTGTGCCTGTAAAAATATATCATAAATATTTGTACATTAATATAGTTTTTAACTCTATAAAACTATAATTAAAACACTTTCGTCGGAAAATTTTGAGTTTTGATTGCAAAAAAAAAAAAAACGAATTACATCAAATACTCAATAAATCATTAATTATTCCTCAATTTAAATGGGTGTGAGCGTGGTTTAAAATAATAATTAAACAATCGCTAAAATATTAAAATCTTCTAAATTGATAATAAACTTGATTGAAAAATTTTTTGAAGTTCCTATGCCAAGAAAATAAAATTATAATCTTAATATCTTTATATATAATGGTATTAATTTGGAAATGAAATATTTTATGGAATTAAAAACTTTTATAGATGAATGGGATATTAAAAATTTAAAACAGAAAACTTCAACAACCTTTTATTATCAATGAAATATAGGATTTTTTCTAACGAGGTGTACATAGGTAATTTTCCTTATATAATTAGAAAATCTATATAAATTATGAAATCTAAATATTTCGTTTAATCATTCACAAACTTGAATAATAGTATATTTATTAAAATTTAAGAATTACCGGTCTCTATTTTCCAGAAATATTTTCGAAATTCTTTGACATTACCAAAAAAAAATATAACACTGGGTAAGTATACTGCTCAAAACATCGACTGAAATTCCTAATTTTAGGTAATTATTAATTCATTCCGCGAAATAAAAAGCTTCAGTTTAATTGTTTGTTCGATAGTCTAAAGAAATAACTCAATTTAAGCCATCAAATAAATAATTTTATAGAAAAAATTTACAGTATCCAGTTTCTAAAAAAAACATCATATCTCAATTATTTAGGATTCATATAATAGTAGAATAAGAAATTATACAAATAAAGCTTATAAAAACGTAAAAAATATTTTAGATATCAAAAATTTTGTCTAAAAATTCTAAATTAAACTAACCTATTGTAATTTTTCCATGATAATAGATATAGTAAAAATTTTATTAATTGTTTTTTAAAATAATATCTCCTTTGTAATACTAATCAGATCAGAGTATAAATTATTTACAATTCATGATTAATATACCTTACTATTTTTTTTAATCTTATCTAGAAGAATATCAAAAATATGATAAGGTATTTACATTCATAATCTTGAGATTAATTTTTATTATAAATACCCCTGAAAAAGGTTATTAATATAATTCTAATTTTCTAGCAGTAATAAAATTATAAAGATTAATTTTTGTCTAATTAGAAGTGATAGATTCAGGAAATATATGTGTATTTTTTAATATTTTTTTTATTTTATTTTGTCTGTTTACTACATTTCATCAATAACAATGCATTTATTATATTTTAAATAGTTATTATACTCTTAATTTTTTTTTTAATATTTAAATAATCACAGTTTATTTGTGCTAATTTTAATTAGGTAAAATTTCAAATGTGTATCTTCTATTTTATAATAAGAAAATTCATTAATATTTATTACTCCAATACCGCTTTTTTTTATGCCATCTTGAAAATTTATAGTGAAAATTCATAATAGGAATACAACATGTGTATCAATTATAAAATTAATCAATAAATGAATATATTGTAAATTATTCGATGATATTTTAATGTTTAATTATTTAAAAGAGTGAACATTAATAGAATAGCTGCTTAATTTAAGCAAAAAACATTAGAAAATATTTTAATACATACTTGCTATTTGATTTTTTTTGACTGTGAAATATAAATTATTTCCAATGAGAAAATATTCAAATTCCTGGGGGGGGGGTGGGGGCGGGATAGCCCTTTTAATGACTAATTTTATTTTGTGCTAAATAGAAATAACTATATATTTTTTTGTAAAAATTCCATGCTTCATACTTTTAATAAAAGGAATATTTATTTGTAGAATTTATGTCGAAAATGTATAAATTTAAGGTATAATGCATAATCATCTTATAGAATAAGGCTAAAAAATTATAATTTAAAGTCCATGAAGCGAATTTAGATTTTATGATCATTAAATTGTTAATTTATATATCACTCGCAATTGATATTTGAAATTATTATAAATTTACGACTTTAAAATTTCAAATTTAAGTAAATTAAACAGCCATGAAATTTATAGCAATTAAGTTTAATATAGATTATCTTTTTACGAGGAAGTAAAAGTGTTATAATGATTCCAATTTATTTATCTGAGGGTTATTTAAAAGGAAGTATATAATTCAAAAATATATGCATGTTCTAAAACTGTATAATATTTACACTAGTAGTTGAATTTTGAATTTTTTCTAACTTTATGCTAAGTAATAAAAATAATACATATTAAACAATGATTATATTTATTAAGATATATAAATAGGAAAAAATTTCTAAAAGCCTAATTGAAAATTTTTATTTACTAAAACCGCATTTAAATTGAATTATATGCTATCGTGGAGTAACTATGTTAGTTTTTAAATAAGCCTTTCTAAAAAATTAATAAATACATGAGTGAATACATTAAATTCAAGCTAATAAATAATCAATACCTTTTATTAGAGAAACATATAATAACCTTTATACCTAGAAGTAATCAAAAATGGCTGGTTTTATTTTATAATAAATAATCATTTCTAAACTATGAAATTAATTCGATTTTTTCGGAAATAACTATTCTTATTTCGCCTGAACTCTTTTAACTGAAATATATGATGATAGAGAAGGTTATTAAACTCATTATTTTTAAATTCTCGATATCTTATAATACATTTATATTTATTAATTATTAATTTATTCCTGTTTTAAAATAAAAAAAATTATTTATCATATTTGAAAAAAATTTAATTTTTTTATCACTGACGATTTTATTTTTAATAATTTAACTGAAATTTATAAAGATTAAATCAGCCATTTTGGTTTGCATCGGTATTAATTTCATTTAATTATAATTAGGTGGATAATATCGTTACTTATTTTACTCTATTTGATAAACAGGTTTAAAATAGTAAAAAAAAAAAAAATTTTAGCTTTTTTTTTTGAAAAAACTGAATATATATTAAAATTATTTGCGGATTCTTTTCTCCAATAGGCAATAATGTACTTTTTTAATATCTAAATAGCTTAAATTTTTATTAATAACCAATTCAACCCTTGAATAAATTTTATTTAGCGATTAAATTTTAATATATAAATATGCTAATATGAAATGAATAGTAATATCGAAACCCACTAATGATTTCCAAATTACTTGAGAAAAATAGGAAAAAAAATAGTATTTTAAAATTATCTAATAACTTCTAATTGGTGATAAAAAAATTTTTTTTTATGAGATATTGTCAAATATCATAATTTTATTATGTTTTTCCTATTCATATGTTCAGTAAATACTAAATTTATAAAATATATCTACTATGTTAATTATGTAAAGAAATATAATATATTTTTGAATTATATCATTATATCATTATTATTAACATTTAGAATAGAAATTGATTAGATAGTTCATAGTTAGTAAATCCGAAATTCTTTTAAACATCTTTATCATTATCAGATTAAAAATCGTAATTGATATTGGTGTAATTTAATGTATCAAAGATAAATTGGAAAATTTTTATATAATATAAAATATGTGTATTGTTCGCAATATCATCCATTGGATCATTATATTTCATATAATTTTATAACTTTTTCAACAGTTATATCGAATCCCTTGATATTGTAAATTTCTATCCATAATTTTGTATGATTTATAGTGAGTATATAACTTATTATTTTGTAATTTCCATGTTTTTATCTAATTATAATGTGAAAAAAACTATTCTGAATATTGAAATTGGTTGGAAATCAAAATAGAAATATTCGAAATTAAATTTTGAATATTATCTTGCATTAAATTTAATACGTATATCTGATATCAAAATTTCAATTATTAATCGGAAAATTTGATATTAATGCGCTTATTGTCATAAATAAAGTTATAAAGATCTAGAAAATGAAAAAAAAAATTTTTTTTCTACGAACTACTTAGAATATCTCCTCATTTTTTTAGAATGGTAATATTTTTAAAGAAAAATTAGTAATGTGACCAATCTCACTTTTATATTTCATTTTTAAATAATTATTTATATAATTCAATTTTATAATTGAATTTTATTATATTAAATTATATTTATTGTTAATAATCAAATTTTTTTCGTATTTTTTAAAAGTAAATAAAAATAACATTGATTATTTAATAATCATATTCCTAACATGGTTATGAATTCGACTATATAAATATGTCAAGGCTTTTTTATTATATCAAATGTGACTTTTTATTAAAATAATTCTTGAAAAATAAATTATAACCTCTTTAATTGGTTTTTTAAATTAATTTTATTTTCATTTTTGAAAGCCTTGGAATGTATATTTCCAAATAAAATTTATTTAACTTAATAGCTAATTATTATTTTTTTATAAATCATTAATTACGAAAATTAATTAATATGCAATCAATTTTCAGTATATTAAAATGTTTAAACTTGAAGAATAAATGAATTATTATTTATTGAAGCTTGAAATAATAAAAAATGGCATTCACTAACTAAAATTTGTTGAATAATTTAAGAAAATTATCTCAAAAATTTAATCAAAAATGCAGTTATAAAAATTTTCAATTAAATTCAAATATAGTGTTTAATTTTTTATCGTTAAAACAACTTTTTTATTGTCTCAGAGAGTTTAATAAACAAAATTTACAAGTGAAATGTATATTAAACAAACTTCATCTAACAATTTATCAACAAAATTATTACCATAATATTTAGTTTTTTTTATTTTTTTCATATTGATTAATTATATAACTACTAATAGATTTCAGAGACTAATTTTTGCAAATAATTTTAAATTATGTATGTATTATCATTATAAAAAACGAGCCCCATATATTAGGAAAATATAACTATGGATATTTATTATTGATTATTTACTTATATATTTATTATTGATTATTTACTTATATATTTATAGTATGATAAAAATTTTTTTTAATGATAGTTTTATTATTACATATTTAAAAGCGTGCTTTTATTATTTAATATAGAAAGATGATAATATAAATTGTAATTAAATTTTCAAAACTCCATTCCCCTATTAATATACATCAACAAATATTTTTTCCTGAAAAATCATAAATTAATGCTCAAGTTACTAAATTATGAATACAAATATAGGTCTAATTCAAAAATGTTAAAACTAATAGTTTTTAAAATTTTAGTGATTTAAATTATGTAAGAATTCGAAGGCAATAGACCAGAATTTAAAAACCTGAATCTGATATATTAAATCTGAAAAATTTTTGTATTTAAAAACCGAAAAATATACTGAAGTGAATTTTATAGTAGTATATAATTATTCGAAAATATATTCGTAGTTTAATTATTCAGATGATAATAACTAATAACCCACTATTAGAACAAGTGTAAAACTTTTTTAATTATTGATTAAACCTTAAAATATATCTTTAGGGTTCCCTTGAGAATATAAATTACTCAAGGAAATACTAGAAAAATTGAAGAGAGATAGAGATAGAGATAGTGTGTGAGTGTGTGAGTGTGTATAATCATTATAAATCAAACTTAAAAATAATAAGGTTGATATCTAAGAAAAAAATTTTATTTAAAATTTAGTCAATTTGAAATACTGGGCCGAAGGGTATTTACCAAGATTAGAAATAAATAGACATTAATCAAAATTATTTGATTTACTTTTCAAAAAATCGAGCTTTATTTTTTATATATAAAATAAATATAAAATTAATTGTCAAATGAAAAATATTAGAAAATTTTATTATAAGTTTCTCTAAACCAATCCAATATCGTTTCACTATGATATCTATAACTTCACGGCTTTGGATCAAGAATTTGATCGTAACAAAAATATGCTTTTGATTCTGAGTATGTTAAATCGTCTTTTAGTATGTATTTATGTATAGAACTTGAATTTTTCATAAATTTAAGTGTTTCTAAAAATAAATATCATCGAATTTAAGGCATTTATAAGATAAAATAAATTCATTAATACTATTTTATTAAACATACACATTCATTATAGAATGAAAACCCCTCAAAAATATTTGAAAAATTAAATAATTAAAAAAATATATTCTAAACATAGAAAACTAAGAGGCAAAATTAATCAAAATCTTCTCAACTGCTATAATTTTTTTAAATTTTTTTTTATCTTTTTTAACAAATTTATTAAGCTTATTTAATATCATTTTTTGATATATTAGGGTTATATTTTATTTTTCCGAATTAAGCGCTATATGATTATTAGAAATAAGTTTTTCTATTATAAGCTTATATACATTTTTAATTTTTTTTCTATCTTCTTTCATACTATATTTTACTTTTATTCCTTGAAAATTTAATAAATAATGTTTGATATAATCTTTTTTAATTTTTTGTGGCTAAAAATATACTAAATTGACATATAATCATCGAGATAATTATAATAATTTAATTTGAGAAATATATAATTTACTGATATCTAATATGTTATTAGGAATTAATATTTTTAAATAAATTATTCAAATAGCTTTCTAGTATTCACTATACACACTATTTAAATCATGGAATTTTAATAATAGATGATAGATAAGATTTGTATAATATTTGAAACTATGAATTTTATCTGTTTGCTGAGGTTTTATAATGAAAGCTTAGTAACTAGAATTTTTACGTTTCAATAGAATAGATAATAATTCACTTTATAGTTTCCTAATTTTCATCTTTTTATATAAAAGATTATATATTAACGATACGTATAAATTGTAAAGTATTGAACTTTTTTTATGATTTTTTTGGGATTTAACAAGCATTTGAATAAAAAACTAAAAAAAATTGGTATGAAACTTTTGTTATTTTTAAAAATATTATCTCAAACTCTTAAAATATTATCTTTCTAGATAGATAAGATTATAATACGAATAGAAATTTTTTAAATTTTAATAAATTAATTAGTTTTATGAAAAATATGAATTATTCAGAGTTTTATAGTATATAATTTGCGAATATTTTAACATTTTAAATTTATTAAAAGCATAACTTAAGAAATGACTTAAATCCTAGATATAGTAATATAAAAGAAATTATCACATTTGAATATAAAAAAAACAATGAATTTATTGTTACATCAAAAAAAAACCAATAATATTAAAATAATCAAATATTAGCAGAAAATAAACAAATATGATATACTAATCGATGTTAAATTGATTTAATTAAGCATTTTTTCATTAATTTCTTGGTATGACCAAATAATTCTTTAAAAAACTAAAATTCAAGAACTGGCTCTGTTTCAATCTGTTAATTTAAATAAAATTTGTAATTTTATACAAATTATATTTAAAACTCTAGAAATAAATCTAATTATTATTATACTACTTAAATAAGAATAAACTCACCATTTTATTGCACAATGATCATATAATTAACTATAAATAAAAATTTTTTCTGGTAGAATAATCTGAAACTTTCTTATTATGCTTAAATATTTTGCAAACCGTGATAAATGTTTTAGAAATTAATTAAAAATCTTAATCCGAACAATTAAAATTTACCATGACTCGAAACGCTGGAATTTTAAGAATTTTTTATTTATGCCAGATTTTATTTTTACCCTTAATTTTTATGTTTTTTATATATCAATTAAAATTGTATTATAAATAGAAAGTTATTTTAGATTTAGATGCTAAATTTAAAAAAAAATTTTAAACTTTATTATCTTTATCAGAATTTTCCTACAGATAGATGATATTTCTATATTAAATCTCAGTTTCAAATAATTAAATTATTGTTTATTTATCATTTAGTTCCATGATTTATTCAAAAAAAATTTCGTATTTTTTACCATTTAACAGAAATGATTTTTTGATTGAGTTATATATATTGAATTAATTAGATTTTTTTACGAATTAAATCGAATAGAAATTATTAAATTTTTTACTTGAATCAAAATGTAAGAATGTATACTAATAATAAAAATGTTCATGCTTTTAAACTTAAGAGTAATTTAAATTAATCAAATATAAATATAAATATAAATATAAATATAAATATAAATATAAATATAAATATAAATATAAATATAAATATAAATATAAATATAAATATAAATATAAATATAAATATAAATATAAATATAAATATAAATATAAATATAAATATAAATATAAA
>LSSN01002193.1:0-12829 GCA_001970855.1 Smittium culicis
ATTGTCTCAAAAATGACACATCAAGACCAAATACAACTTTACCATTCACTTGGAAACCATCTATCTGCGATAGATTCAACTAGTATTTTAACTGCTTCTTTTGAAGCCGTAAAGACTAAATTGGTTTGATTATTACACAAACCTCCTATATTTATTTATTTTATAAGCTCTCCGTCACTAACATTCTCGAATAATACCTTTATTTTTATAATCTGCTCTTTATTGCAATTTTTATCCATTTCTAAATTTTAACTATTTAACTTGAGTTATAATTACTCTGATTTTCATTTTGCTTATACTTTGATTTTCGTAAAATATCCAAATAATTAAATTTTTTAATATAAAATCATAATATTTTTTTTCTCAACTATAAACATAGCAGAAACAGCACAATTTTTATTAGATCTATTTTGACTTTTTTACAAAAAAAATTATTTGAAAAAAAGAAAAAGGTTTTCTATTTTTTTTTTTTGATAAACTTTATAATTTTCATATTATCTGTGGCTTCAGTATCATTTATCTAGAACCCAGCTAATTTTTGAAAATGTTGATGAATCTGCAGCTACCTTGATCTAATACACATTGGATATGTAGCGTCTAGAGACATGAAGAGGAATTGGACACTATGTTTTTTTTTTTGAAAATTTTTTATTCGTTTTTTTTATCATTATTTTTTAAACTTTAAGTTAACAAAGTATATTTTTGGTTTTTTGAATTAACCGTATTTAACGTAAATTCGCTCTCGCCCTCATTGCTAATATACATCAGAGTTATTTGATGGCACATTATTCGTGTTTACTGATTTGTAACAAGAAATTACTTTCGCTCTTTTTCAATATTTTTGAGTTTAGCATTTTTATTTCTAATTATAATTATTAAAGCAAATATAATTGGTCAAAAACACATTTTGTTTTTTTCCACAAATTGGTGAAACAATTGAAATAAACAAAGATTTACACTTTTCCTTTTTTCGCATGATCTTTTTTATTAAAGATTAATAGACTCATAAAAAAATACATATTAATGACTTTCCTTTCCATCTATCTAGATTATCGGTAAAAACTTTAGTATTTGTTGAAATCTAAATGAAAAAGGCAAAGAAATAAAATCTTCTAACTAATAATAAAAAATTCTAGAGTAAGGGTGGAAGAGTTTAAAACTGTAACTTTGAATTTTAAAATTAAACCAAAAAATAATATTAAAAGTTGGGTTTTATGAATAAAAAAAGTCTAGTTAATAGTTTAAAATCTATATCATCAAATAACGACGAGGAATAAAAATACCTTGAATTAATAAATTAGTATGTAATTTTTACCTCTTAAATTTCATGACGTAAATATAATTAAAGTTGTATGCTTATTCGAATTTTAATTTATTATTTAGAAGTCATTAATTTGTTCCGCGGAATATAAATTTAATCTAAACCCGTTTTTTTTTTTTAAATAAAATATATAATTAACCCCGACTTTATTTAAATAACTATATCTCCATCTTTACAATATAATCCTTGATTTTACAATTATTCGCTACAGAATTAACATTCATTTATTCAGCTACTAACAAAAGTTTTGATAAAATTGCTCATAATTTCAAAATAATATATTTTGCTTAAATTATAGTTGACAAATTTCAAAATTATCACTCTGCGAATAGTCTTATTATAGCCCAAAATTATGTCTTTATAGCTTCATATATCGATTTTAATAGTTCGTTTTTATAAATTAAT
The DNA here is from genome assembly GCA_001970855.1 of Smittium culicis. Classification (NCBI taxonomy): domain Eukaryota; kingdom Fungi; phylum Kickxellomycota; class Harpellomycetes; order Harpellales; family Legeriomycetaceae; genus Smittium; species Smittium culicis. The sequence continues at coordinate 1,727 of LSSN01002193.1, forward strand.
TAATATATTTTTTCTTTTTTTGGCCAAAATCTTCTGATATATATTTATTTAGCCACTACTAAATAAGTTAATTTTTTTGATTGAAGATAATAATTTTATATTAGCAAATTTACTTTTAATTTCTTACCTACACTTATATCAATTTATTTACTGAGAATTAACTATTATTTTCCCCTTTTAATTTGAAATATAAAAAATATCTTAATTTAATCTTAATAGCGACAATTTATTACTAGATTCCAGTATCTCTTATTCCCAAGTCACAATAAGAAAAAAAAGTAATTAGAAAATCTACTAAATCAAAAATCAAAGATTAACTGATGCAAAAGTATCTCCTATAAAATTTTCAAATCTTTTATACAAAAGCGAACATAGAAACCTGATAAATATGGTTTTTATCTTGTGAGGTAGACCAGCCTACTTAATTTGCAAAATATTCCACAATATACACTATACTCTCAATAATTATTTTGAAAATCCAATAAAATATGATAAAAAACCGAAATACACAAAAAATACATTTTAAAGCTGAATAATAAAATATATCGGCTTTAATTTAATATAAGTACAGATTATCTTTTTTCAAAGGCTAAGAACGTGTGATTTGGTCTAAAGAAAATAGAACTAATAGGCTTGGAACAAATTAGATTCTATGAAGTTAGAGGATAACAATATCTATAATCAACCTCAAAAATGCGAAGAAAATCTTTGAAACCTGAATCAAGATCCATAATTTTTTGTATTTACATGTCTTGATCAGTAGAAAATCTGGGAGAAATTAAAATTTTACAGATTTTTGAGAAATATTGTGATTATTTGTGTATAAATTTTCAGGAATTTAATATTTTACTAATGATTTCAGAGTTTAAATGAGGTAAAAAAGAAAAGAGGTATAATATAATAGAAAATACGTGGTAAATTTAAATATCCATCTTTTCGAAAGTAGGAATTAGATGCTTATGATTATTTTTGGAATGTTGAAATTAAGCTATCTTTTAGAGGATGTATTAGTTAAAATTTTAATTTGAAATTTTCATCGAATATAAACTGTGATAAATCACAAATAGATAATAAAATTAAAAATTACATTACCATAACCACATATTAATTCTAAAAGAAAATTGCAATTTTTCCAATGATAAAACTAAGGAATAGTCAAATCAGAGTCATAAACAAACCTATGAGATTCCAATACCTAAATAGCATTCAATATATGTGATTAAAGCCAAAGAATTTTTTTATTCTTGCAAGAGAGCTTTAAATAGAAATAATGAGCTCTGATCACAATTATATGTTGTACTGGACAAGATGAAAAATTTTAATAACGATTAATTAATAGTAATAATTAATGATATGATATTCGCGGTAATTTGAGTATTTTGGACTAAAATATGATTTATTTTTCTAATAAAATAATAAAAAACTTTATTCAAATAATTTATTATATTCATGTAACAAAAAAATCACAAAAAAAAGATAAAGAATTCATTTTTTGAGATATTCAGTATAAAAATTAAAAACGACGTTATCATAAATTATAATATTATTAAAAGTAAAATAATCGATTAGTATGGCTAAAAATTCATCAAAATATAGTATAATTAAATTTTTTGCACAAAAATCAGTGTAAACCAAATTTTATTATTCAACTAGTCAGTATTTCAGATTTATTCAATTTACACACTTTAAATAAATACGTATAAAAATAAAAAATAGTTATTAGGGTTTTATATGTAGCTTTATTAATAAAATAGTAGTTTTATTGATTATTTATTCACATATATAATAATGCGATTATAATAGACTTTGAAATATGAAAATTCATCCAAAAAATTCATATTATTTTTGAATTTTTGATATTTCCTGAAGTCTTCAGCTATTCTTGAATCAAAAAAGCGAATTAATAATAAATATATCGTCAAAGAATGCAAATATACTGATCTGGATAATGAAATGATTATTTTTTTTAAAAAATAAAAAATTGAGTTTATAATTTCGTTATGACTTTATATTCATGAGCATCTAATTAGAAATTTTCTTTTAGTATTTTTATCATATTCTGTGTGGTAAAATTATTTATAGTTTGATTTAATAAACTTAATTATATAAAATCAATTTAATTATGCATCACATAAAATTTTTTTATAATATTTTCTAATAATAATTATCTAATTATCTAAAAATTCAAATTCAAATTATTAAATATAACTTTAAAATCAGTATTTTTCCGCGAAATTGTAAAGATTGATATTTAATCTATTTTTCTGAAACTTGTTTAACTGTTACTATATAATTAGTTTTGAAAGCTAGTTCAAATTGCAATTCTTATGAAATATAATAAAAACTAAGCTAAAGCACCACGATAAATTATTTCACTCTATTTCGAAATAAAATATTTTATTATATAATCTCAATTATTTGAATCTTCTCAAAATGCACTTGACGTTACTAGTAATATCACAGATTAAAATATAAAACTGTTCCAATGAAATATATATATTTTTTTGAGTTGCGTTTGGTTATTAAATAATATGATTAAAACTTGTCAAATTCAAGTATAAAATATATTATTGATTGCAAAAATTTGTAGAATGTCTTTTTTATACATACTAATAATAAAAAATTATGAAAATATCAAGCAAAATTTTAGATAATTGAGTAAATTAGAATTAATTAATGTTGATGACACTCTCTGATCATAACAGGAATGGTATCTTATAGAATAATAACGCTTTTATAATCATAATTTTCTAAATATGTTATAAAATTCCAATCTGAGAATTAAATTCGGTTAATAGGTTATTTAGTATTCCTTATAATTTTTTATACTCTAAATGATTTAAATAAAAAATCAACAATGAATTCATTTGATTGTTATTGAAAATTATATAATAAATAAAATAATAAATTTATAGGACACAAAATTTATGAAAAATTATTATTTAAACTTTAAAATATATTTCTTAGTAATCAGAGAATAATTTATCAAAAAATATCATTCTAGGTTATAAACTGATTCTTTTATTAGTTATATTACCATCGAGTCTTATATTTGATATCCGTATTAAAAAAAAACTCTATTTCACTGCTTCAGCTATTAATAAATATTTCATTTAAAAAATGTGCAAATAATAATGTTTTATTTGCTATTTTTATTGTGCAAGTATAAAATTTTGAAAATCAAAGGCTAAGAAAAGTAAATAAAGTTAGTTAAAATATACATTAAAGATAAAGTTGACTCCCAGGCATTCATTTTTTTTCGCATTGATATATTTAATATTAAATAATAAGTCAGTTAAAATTATCAAAAAAATAATTACCAGAAAACTCAAACTTTGATCATTTTATATTGGATGTTTACCCGTATTAGAACCGATTGACGGATTTTTTAAAACTATTTAGCTTTCGAATCTAGGTGAGCTAGCAAGCTGTACCAAATTTAGAACAAATACTACTTAAAATATTTAAAAATTTCTTTTTCTAAAATCTAAAATCTAAAAATGCTAGTAAAGTTAAAAAAAGCCTAGCTACAAATAAAAAATGTTATTTATAAATATGATCGAATGAAATAGTTCAATATTTATAATATTTTATCTTGGTTAGAATAAATTCGCGTAATTCCAATAAAAATTTTGTAAAATTATTATTTTACGAGTTTTAGGCAAAAAAAAAGGATTTGATTTTAAAGAAAATAAAAACAATTGTTTTTTTATTTTGAAATAAATCAGTATATATAGCTCTAAAAATCCAGTAAAATAAAATTAATTTAAATTTTTAATATAAATAACATGATTTTTTTATTTATAATAAACTTAATTTTCGTTATTTTCGTTCTCAAAAATTTTTATATTGGTAAAAATTAAATTAATAAAATTCTATAAATTATGATATCGTATCTATTTTAATCTCGCGGTAATTTTCAAGTGTGGTCGTGTGTCGATGAGAAGTACGAGAAAATATTTTTTTACATGTTTTTATAGTGTATTTATTGAGAATAATGGATTTTTTTTATCCGATGTGTACATTCTATTCACTCTGGTTTCAGCAGATTTTTTTTTTTGCAGAAAGTTCCTATATTTTCACTTAATTGCGAGTATAATAGCTCAAAGGAAAATATCCTATTAGAAATTCATTGATTTATGTTGGTATGAATTTTATTTGATGTCGCCAAGTCACCTGAGATTTCTCAAAGTGTCACCAACCATTTATTGAAAATCGGGCGTAGCAGTGAGTATTTTTTTTGAATTTTTGAATTAATTTTATTAACTGACTATTTTAGTTCAATTCGATTAATTTAATTATCATTTAATATTATTACTTGAGTATAATAAATTTATAAAAAATTTTCTTTTTTAGGTAAATAATATAAATTTTAAAAATTAAAAAATTATTATGATAACATGAAAAGTAAATTGCCTTTATTAAAGAATTTTGTTTAAATGACGAATTTTAAATTATTTTTTTCTTTAATTTATTTATAATGTTATAAAAAATTATTAAATCTATATTTATTTTTCATATTATTCATCATAAATAATTAATAAACAAAATATTTCTCAAAACTCTAAAATTTTATAATCTCTGAATTATAAATACAATTAAAATACGATTTCACAATTCATAACATGAAATTGACTTTCTATTTCAAATAAAACCTCACAAAAAACCGACCTAATCCCTTCAGGGAAAATAAAACACCCTTTTATTCATGATATTCATTTAAAAATGTAAATAAATTCTATTAATGGTCTTTATTAATTTTTTTTTATTAAATTTTTTTGATAATTATCTCGTAAATTCACTAAATAGCGATTCTAAGCAGGCGTACATGTCACTCAATGTAATAGATTTATATAAAATTCTCAAAAAAAAAATCTTATTAAATAAGATATCCTTGATAATGTATATGATATTTTTTTGAGAAAATATCTGCCTGATTTGATGTATACAATCAGTAACATTCAGTTTATAGAAGCGAGAAAAAAATCCGTAGACCTCAATTTCGCTTTATCAAAACTAAAAAATACGGATTTTTATTGAAGTTATATATATCTTGAAATGACTAAAATGTTTGAAAGTTACCTTTAAAATAAATAAATAGAATTTTTGAATACCTTCAGAATTTAAAAAGATGATATATGTTATATAGGTTGCCTTTTTACTATCTATAAACTTCAATGCTAGAATTTTATCCGAAAATTGTATCGTAAGATACAAATTTTTAGTTAGGCATTATCACTTTCTACAATCTCTATACGAATAGCTTCAAAAAACCTAAGAAAAGAAAAGACGTGTGCCCTATTTGAGTAAATTGTGAAATAAAATTAAAGCAACTCCGAATTCTTGGTAATCCTACATCTAAAGTGGTTGATTGAATGATATACAGTCTTTAGAATGAAATCAATTTAAATTAAGGTCATATTGATAAAAAAAACACAGATTATAGCATAAAAATCATAATTGAATAATTTAAAAAGTAACTATTTCTTTTTTAATTTAATTTTTCAAAATATTTCGAATTGGTGGTTGTGCTGTAGAAATCGGTGTTAACTTTTCAACTGTTTGATATTTATTTTTTGTTTTGCGTTCACTTATAAAAAATTAGTAAACTACTTCGGTACAAATAATTTTACTACTTCTCCGATATAATAAGCCACAAATCTTAATACGTTTCCTAATTCTAATCTATTTAATTAAAGACAATTTCATGGATTAATTTTCTAATGTACACATATGTTAGGACTAAGCACCATTTTTTAGGTCCAAAGAACTTTTGTACATTTTATTATTCGATTTTGACAGCAATTTCGAAAAAAAATTTCACTATGAACTTTTTTTCTTAATACCAAGAAAAATGTCTAGGTTATAATCACTTTGGTATTTATTTACTATTCTTTACTAATTTTAACTAATATTTTCTTCCAGTTTTTTTTATTCATATAAAATTCATTTAATACTAAGCTTTCTGTCAAGATGGTGCTTCAAGACGATTTATATGGTGAAATACAGGATATCAATCAGCTTATAGAAAAGTTTCAGTCCTAATCATTTAGAGGTTGTTTAACTAGTAAGAACACTACAGACGCTATTTTCAGATTATACCATGAGAACAAGCCTAGATAATTATTGAAACGCGTTTTTGTAAAAGAATTCAAGTATTAAGTGTATTTGGTAACAGGAATAATTGCCTTGTTAGTTTTACAGTTTGCACACTCTCTCCGTGTGAAACAGTTTCACTAAATGTAAAAAATGACAAAAAAAAGGGTAAAAGTGCGAATAAATACTCAAATCTGCAGCAAAATCCACCTATTGTCCAAGTAATTTCAGTAATGGAGCCCCAAAGTCAGTCAAACTAAGCGCTAATGTTGATGCTGATTCAAATTATTTTTAGTTTGCGCAGCGCATTAGTATTTAACAGCAGTTATCAAGCACAGTGCATCAAAGAAGTAATCATCTACAAAATTATTGATTTTATTTTTTATTTTTAATATAGGTATCCTAAATATGTTCCTCTCTGAGACAGCTTGGATTCAGATCGGTTTTTAGGTAATCTGTGAGTCTAAAAAAACGTTACATTTAGGTTTACGAGGTATTTGAAAATAGCTTTAGTAGGATTTGATTGTGATTTTGTACTTTTCGATATTTAAAAGATATTTTTTTAGAGTATGGCTTTTTTATAAAGTTTTTTTATTATAATTATTCTAAGGAATATATATTTTAATTCGCTTTTTTTTTTTTTAATTTAGAGTTATATTATACCGATATGGGTTTTACTATATATAAATAAAGTTAGTGTACTTATGAGCAAATTTGCAAATGTTTTGTCTTTTGTGAAGTGTGAATACAATTTTTTATAAAATATGAATTATAGATAATGGAAATAGTCATAATAGTTTTAGGGCCGACTATTCTCTCCATTGAAAGTCTTGTATAAAATGTTAAACACGTTATATATTATTTTTTGATCATTTAGTTCTATAATATGAAAAAATATATTATATAACTAAATAGTAGGTCACTATTAATTTGGTGGTTTTACAAACCAATAAACTATATGGATTATTTTATTTATGTTTATTTAAAATTTTTTTTTTTAGTTTGATAAATGCTCTGATAATATTTTTTTAGCCAAACAAGGTAAAATGTGTTAATACTTTAATCAATATATTTAATTATTGAACTGTCCCATAACCAGAAAGTTCTGCGAATTCAAAAGATTTAAAACAGATAAGAATTTTTATCGTATTCTTTCTTTTTTTTTCTTTTTTCAGAACAGTCTCGCCGGAATTCCAGATAATTATCATTGTATCATCTTTTTTTGGGATATATATGTATAATAAGATATGATTATATTATTTTCAAATTTGGGCTCAAAATATGTGTAACGTTTTTTAATTTTATATTAATTATCTCATTTAAAATAAATTCTAGTTATTGTGGTTAATTTTTATTTTAAATTTTTTTTGTAATTTCATTGCAACAATTTAATAACAAATCTCAAGAATATGCGAGATAAAATATAAAAACGAATGTGGATATAAATAAAAAATTTTATTAAAAAAATTTACGAGTGTAAAAAACTACAAGAAATATTATATTCAAAAGATAAATATTAGAAAAAAATACACGTATAATTTGGCAGAAGAGTTTCGAACCGAATGAGGTAGAATTAATTGCGACGATAATTTCGAAGCGCTGATGAGTAATTAAAATTTTTTCTTAAATTAGACGAGTTGATATAGGATCAATAGAGATGAATGAGTTAGTTTTGGTTTGATTATGGCGAATGATTAGATTTGTGATCAATTAGGGTGGCCGAATTGGTTTGGAATTGATTGAATATTTGCGCATTTAAATCATTTAACATAATCATCCACTATTAAGCGAAATTTTCCATAATCTTTTAAAGTATAATGTTTAGAATTTATTTCTTCATTTTGATTTCTCAATCGAATATAAAGAATTGAAAAATAAAAAATTCTAAATGGCATATTATGCGAATATTATCAGCTATCTTTTGCTTTTAAATTCTGCTTTTCTGAAAAAAATTTCATTCGATTGACTGCTATTTCTACATAATTTCACCAATAACATAACGCGTAGAATTTTTTCATCTTAATTGAAAGTGCTTTTTATATTAATTTAATATTTCCCATTAAACTTGGCTTAGCCAATTCTTATATCTGAACAAATATTTTATGATGTACCCAAGCATTAGTTGACCACTCACATGGGTTAAAAAAATTAAAATCCTTTAGAAAGCATTAATCATTTATTATCAAAACTATTAAAACGTATTTATTATTTTTTTCACGGATAACAGAAAAAACATCTATTTGTTATTAAACCCTAGCAAGTCAATATTTTAAAAATTTACATAATTAAAACATTTTTATTGATAGAATTTGGCTATGTTTTGTAGGGAAAATTTAGTTTAATTCACAGAAAAGGTAAAATGCAATTAATAAATTAAAGGTATTATTATGAATCAATTGGAACCATTAAATTTCATAGTTAATTAGTACTTTAATTAGCATTATTTATCCATTTTAAAAAAAAAAAATTAACATTATTTTTTCTCGTATATCATGATATTTTATTTCGCTTTCACAAAATATTTATTAAATAAAGCACATTAGTGGATTTATCAAAATTAAGTCTGAGCCAATAAATCCATACTTTTTTTTCGTTTGATTTACCCAAATGAGCAAGTGAGTGAAAATTTAACCCTTTCACGGGCGGTATATGGATTTTGATCTAACAAAAATGTTCAACAATGTTTGCTTATAATAGTTTAATTACGAAACAGAGAAAAATATTGGTTTATTTTATCAAAACAGCTAATATTATAATTACTTTTAAATCGCTAGAGAGTCGTTAAATTAAATTTTTCTACAAGTGTTGTATGGGAATGGGCAAATAGAAAAGTGTTAGCTCTTTGAAATAATAAACTCATTATAGTTAGGGTGTATTTAATTATTATAAATTTAAATAGTTAAATAAAATTTTGATTAATTATATTTGCTAATCTGCGATTAAATATTGCTTGAATTTCATTGGAAAGTATAATATCAAAATCTCGAATATAAAAGACGCTAATAATGTTGTATTATTGTTCGCATTTTTGAAAAAATTCTTTCACAACTTTAAAATTTCACATTAAAGTGGGATTTTTAGATACTTAGTAAAACATCACCATATTTTATACTATTTTCTAATAAGAAAATAAAATAATAGCGAAATTTCTAAGATTTAAATAATATAAATTATTTCTAATTTATGTCTTCGCAATAATAATAAAATTACATACCAAATTAGTATTAGTTTTAATAAAAAAAACCTCGAGTAAGAAAAATTAATGTAATAAAAAAATTCTTCACTTAATATTGTGATTTATTTTCAGTTTGTATGTTTAAAACTTATAATAATTATTCAAACATAAAAAAGCAAATGATATGAAATGAACTTTTAAAATAAATAAAAAGCACGAAAAAATTTAAAAATCTCATTCTTGTAAGAATTAAAAAATACATAGACCATAGGGATATACTATGGAATTGGGCATTTTTTCAAGAAGCGGAATATCCTGAACAAAGAGCTCGCTTTGCCTTAGTTAAAATTCTTGGACTGAAAATTCAAAATTTTTTGATATAATTGGGTCAACTGAAAAAGCATTTTGGTTTTTCAATTTAACTATTTAATTTGGAATTTTTAAATGATAAAAAAAAGTACGGTTTATTTATTGGCTAATAATTTTTTACCTGATTTTAGATTTAAAGATTCTCTTTCATAAAGAATCTCATAACTTTTAAATTAATTTAAAAACCGTTCATGAATATCCTTATAAAAGAATTATATAACAGACTGATTCGATAACCTTATAAACTTATATAAGAATGATTTGATATTTTGAAATAATCTTGAAAAAACATTTATATAAGCAAAAAATATAAGCCAAATAAGTTTTAATATATTAGAAATTATCAACACACTATAAGATGACAAATAACTTTAAAATATTGCAAAATTTAGTTTATTTTGACTTTGAGCTCAAGAAATTCTAGATAAATAATTTATTGATGGGTATTTTTAAAGCCTCTGTAGTATTAGTTTTTATTTTCCTTATAAAAAATAATTTTCCTCAACTGAAAGACTGAGCTAAAATAAACCGATATAAGCAAAGATATGTGTAATTAAATCAGTTGAAAACAAGTGAAAAGTATTAAAAATGAATGGGAATTGGATTCCCCACCCAGTTATAAGTAGAATACTAACAAATAAACAGCTAGTCTATATAAAACAACGAAAAGTATTATTATTTAAATTGTAGATATAAATAAAATAAAGGTAAGGAAAAATTTTCATAAAAAAATGAAAATTATTTTATTTTAAAAGAGAAGTTTTAATTTTTTAATAATAACCAAAATAATAAATTTAAGCTATAAGAAAAATTTAAGAATTTTAATTGAAGATAATTTGTTGATTTTAAAACCTATAACATGTAATGCAAATAATTTTTGAGAAAAAAGCTGTAAAAAAACTATAATGCAAACTTTACTCAATAAAGATAAAAATTGAAAATGTTAAATTTACAAAAGCCAAAAAATACGAGTTTAGTAATGATTATATTTGTATATTATAATTTACTTTCATAGCAATACTTTTTTTGCAAAAAAAAAAATATATATAATAGATTAATAAATTTTGTTATTTACTATATCACACTAAATTTAAAAGAATGAATAATTGGATCTCTACACATATTTATTATTTTAATATTTTTACATTCTGTGGAAATGAAAAAAGAGTCTAATTTAAACTAATTATACTTGATGTGCTATAATCGAGAAATAAAAATACATACTAAAGTAAAATAAAAAAATATTTAGGTACACAGCGAATAAAATATTGATTTTAATTTTTCGTTTTAAGAAATCTCACAAATAGTTATTCTCAAGAAATTTTTTTTTCGAGTTGTATAACATTGGTATGGGATTTGTCGAAGCTGAACATTGTTAAATTTTAACTAATTTACAAATTTTACTTCTACGCTGCTTTAGCTAAAAATAATACTCTATTCAAAAAGAACCCCCCCCCCCCCCC
>LSSN01002195.1:0-14486 GCA_001970855.1 Smittium culicis
TGATGGTGATGTAAATGTTGATGAAAGCGGAGGGAGTGATTAAAAGTGGAATTCAAAAGGCATTCCACCGCCACGACCACCGCCGAAATCGAATCTAAAGTTGGAACCACCGCGTTTTTGGCCACCACCGGCATGACCGTGGCCGAAATCGAATGGGAAGCCACCACCGCCTCCGGGGAAACCTCCTCCAGGGAAGCCGTGGAAACCGCCACCAGGGAAGCCGTGATCTTGGCCGCTAGTTGGGTCGTTGGGGTCGTGGCCGTTGTCGTAGCTTGCGCGTTTAGATGGGTCTTTGAGGACTTCATAGGCGAGGTTGAGTTCGGCCATTTTATCTTCGGCCTTCTTTTTATCATCGCCGGCGAATCTGTCGGGGTGATTTTTAGCGGCGAGTTTTCTGAATTGTTTTTTGATTTCGGGTTGGGAGGCGTCGCGCTTGACGTTGAGGATTTTGTAGTAGTCTTTGCGGCTAGCGATTTTGAGTTTTTGTTTGATTTCGTTGGAGAGTCTGTTGGCTTGGCGTTTGAGGTTTCTGAGCAAGTCGTCGTTGACAGAGGAGCCGGAGGAGACTTTAGGTTCGTCGTTGAGGATTTTGTCAGTGGCGGCTTGAGCTTTGTTTAGGAGATTGATGGTATCATCAGAGTCAGAGGAGTCTTCAGCAATACCGACTCTAGATTTAGCGATGTTGAGGTGGATTTCGGGGTCGTTTCCGTTGTATTCGATGGCAGTTTCGCAGAACGATTCGGCTTGTTTGAACTTTTTCATGCGGGTTAAAGATTCGCAGCCGATTTTCATGAGGGCGGACAATATGTTGTTTTGTTTGTAAGTGAGGTTGATGTTGAGTTGGTCTTTAAGCTCGTCGGTTTGTTTTTTGAACAAGTTGATGAGGTCGCCATCAGCTTCGTTGTTTAGAGTTTTGAAGGCGGAGTTGAATTTGTTTGAAGAGTAGAAATCGTTGAGTTTAGATAATGGTTTAGAGAGTTTTCTGATTTTGCGGAATTGGGCGAGACAGACTTTGTTATCGGGGTCAGAGTGGAGGCAGCTCTTGATGGCTTTAGTGGCGTCATCGAGACTGTTTCCGATTGTTGATGGGGTAGGGGAAGAGAGGATGGATTGGAGTCTGCTGAGGAGGACAAAGTCGTCTTGAGTTTTGGAGAGGGGGAGGGAGTTTTGGACGTTGCCTAAGTAAACTTTGAGGTCGTTAACAGCCTCGACGAATTTGTTTGCTTTGAGGTAGTAATCAGAGCGCTTTCGTTTGAGGGAGTAATCTCTGGGGACTTTTCTGAGGAGTTCAGAAATTTGGAGGAGGATACTTTCGATTAGTTTAGAGTCAGGAGTTTTGGAGGAGGAGGAGGAGTCAAGTAGAGACTTTTCTAGGGAATTGAAGTTAGCGGTCATTTGGGAGATTGAGCTAATGGTTTGGGTGTGTTTTTTGACGATATCGGATACGGCAGAGTCTTCCTTGACGTTTTCCTGGAGTTTGGAGAGGTAAGAAGCGGCTTCGTCAGTTTCACCGTTTTTGATTAGTAGGTCGGCTAGTTGGTCATAAGCAGAGGTAGATTTAGGGGAGCCAGAGACGACGAGTTTGAGGTCAGAGATAGCTCTTGGGATTCTGTTTATGGCGAGGTTGGCGAAAGCTCTCTTGTGGACACGGGAGTAGTCCATTTTTTTGTCGAGGGCGTCGTTGTAAGACCTGATAGCCTCTTCATACTTTTTCATAGACAAGAGTTCATCAGCTTCTTTGAACAAGTCGGCTGTTGGCTCGACGTCGGCTAATATAAGGGTAGCAATTAGCAAGGCTATACAAACAGAGGCTAAGATATTCTTAAACATCTTATTTATCCGTTTTGTAAGTTTTGTTATACACAGAAGTTTTTACCAAAAAAATAAAAAAAAGTTTTTAAAGTCCGAGTAACTAATTGATAAATAATAAATTACAGTATTGATTAGGGGGGTGGGGAGGGAGCGAGGTAAGAAGGGAGGAGTTATTGGAGATAACTAAGGAGATGAGAGTTTATAAATATATATAAATGGGAGACTCAAGAACCTTATTTCCAGTTTAAAAAAAAAAAAAAACTATATCGTCAAGTTTCCAAGTATATATATAAATGTATATATTTATGGTAGAAAATAAAGATGGTGGTGGAGTGGGGCGATATTGTTGCTGTTTTATAGGGGAAGATGGAGATGAAGTATATAAAAGAAATTATGCAACGAAAAAAGTGCGGATAAAACAACGCTAATTTATAAATATCAGGTCGAGTTTTAAGGTATAAATAAAATAAATACGAATGCAGTATTTGGAAATTAAATATTAAAAATAAAGCCTAAACAGAATAAATCCCTAATAAAAAAAAAAAGGCAGCAATAATGCCCATAAATAAATAAACCTCCATATAATTCCCGATAATTGGCTGCATCTATATTACCTATTAGAGAGCCTACTTTTTCTTGATTGGACTATTTTTTTGATATTATCTATTTGAGGTTCTTAATAAAAAATTACTGGCGCTTATTTTATTTTTAGCCATTTTTGTCTTTTTGTAATATTCTTAATAAGCACATTTATGTAACTAGCAGCATATTATTTATGGCCAACCGATACATTTTCCAACTTTTCCCATCTGACCCAATAGTTCGCTCATCTAATTTATTAGGAAGCAGCCAACCATATAGCCAACGGAATATTGGATGCAGAGTACAGACAGTGATTGGGTGCTGTGAGATAGATTCTTTCGAATGTCTATTGGCCAGATTCAATAGAACATGGTTATTGGTCGGCAATAATAGCAGTATTACATGTAAGTTATTATTGGAGCTATAAAAATAAATAAAGACAATTGGCTTTTCGAACCTAATTTTATATTCTCAAGCTTCTAAATATCTTTCGTTTATATTTAATTTTAATTTATCCAATTCAATTTCAATTAATGCAACGCAATTTTTAATGACTAAAAAAAACTATAGAAAGTGGGATTATATATTATTCAGCTGGGGGGAAATTGGGGAGGAAAAAAAGAATGATTGCTTCGATTCTTTATTAGTTTTCCCATACGTTTTTATTCGCTGCTTTACATTGAACAGCATTCCAATCTGCTATTGGATACAATACAGCCATGTTCCACTATAAACCTAAAGCCAACAAAAAATAATTGGCTTAATCTGCTATTATTTGTACATTGTTTTTTATACAGGACATTTATTGGCTGATGATTATACATCTAGCCAAATACTGCATCGCATTCATAACAATAATATTTACTTGCTAATAGTAATAAAAAATAAGAAAAAAGTATCCCCAAATGAATTTTCTATGCTACAAGATCAGCAATCCCACTATGAATTGTGAGGTGGGGAGAGGAGTGGAATGGCTTAAATAGATAGTTCGTGAGGATTCTGATTTGAATGTGTTGAAATGGCATGTATAAGAAAAAGTTCAAAAGTTACAGTAGAGATGGGATAAAGGAGTTTATTTAAATTAGAAATTTAGATTGGTGCACAAGTTAGTAAAGAAGAAGGCGATGTAATTTTTTAATTATTATTATGGTCAACTATATATATAAAAGTGTAGTTAATAAAGGGGGAAAAAAAAGTCTGCATTGAATAAGGCAAAAAATAGATAAATAAATAAATAAATATTAGTGTTATAAAAGAGGATGGATGGGATGGGATGGGATGGATGGAATGGGAGGGGGAGGGATAGGGGGAGGAAGGGGTGGTGATTATTGGATGACTATGAGTTCGACACCATTGGTGGTGAAATTCTTGAAGTAGACGATATTATCGTCGAGGACAAGTCTGGTGAATTCAGGTGTAGCAGACATTTCGGGGGTTTTAGTGGCGGCAAGACATTTGGCCATAACGGTGGAGAAGTGGGACTTTTCGAAGTGGGCGGCAGGCTTGGCGGGTTTGCATTTGCAGTATTCGGCCATGAGTCCGTGCGAGAACGCGTAGAATTTGCCGTCGGAAGTTTCCTTGTTATCGCCGTCGACCGCGTACTTCTTGGGGGTGAGGAGGAACTTGGTTTCGGGGCTTTCGAGCATCGGCTTGAGCGCGTCGAACACTGGTCTCTTCTTGATGAACGTGTCGTAGTCCATCTTGACGTACACCTTGAACGGGTTGTTGGCGGCGCATAGAGCGTCGTAGCCCGAGTACATGTTGGCGGCATAGTCGTTGTTCTCGTGCTTCTTCGACGACACGATATCGCACCCCTCGTCGAAATTGTCGTTTTCGCACACCGTGAACACGTTCAAGTCGCTGTACAAGTTGCGCAGGTAGAACATGTCGTAGTGCCTCTTGAACGGAACTAGGAACACCACCTGGTCGTGGTACTTCATCACGCTGTCGTCAATTGTCGGGCTCCTGAACTTGTACTTAAAATTCAGCGCCTTCTGCTTCTCTGACTCGAAGTGCGCAAGCACCGCATCGTCGCTGTTGCTGAAATAGTGGCCCGGAATATTGCTGGCCTT
Organism: Smittium culicis; assembly: GCA_001970855.1. Classification (NCBI taxonomy): domain Eukaryota; kingdom Fungi; phylum Kickxellomycota; class Harpellomycetes; order Harpellales; family Legeriomycetaceae; genus Smittium; species Smittium culicis. Next base: position 4,467 of record LSSN01002195.1, read on the forward strand.
CTGCTGCCTCAACCGCGAAAGTATCCCGCCCTGGATGTACACCGTCAGCGCATACACTGTCAGTATAGCCACCCCAACAAGCGTATACACTACTCTCTTTGGCGCATAATCGTTCACAGAAAACCGTTTTGTCGTCATTTAGTTGCTTATTAAAGTTCCTCTCGTTCAAATATAAAATAAAGGCGTTATTGCTAATAGTATTGTGAATTAATTGTTTTTATTCTGTATATCTTTGCTGTCTTCGTGAATTCTTGGAAATAAAAAAAATTAAAACTTGTCTCTTCCGCCAAAAAAGAAAAATATATATGTAATAAATTATATAGGTTATATACTTCGCTTATTTCTCGAAAGTTTAACCTCAACTTGCTATAAATATATGCAAATAATTATCTCCGAAATATTAATAAAAAAAAATAAATAATCTGAATATTGAATTTTTACTTTTTACTTTTTTTTTTATTTCAAAAAAATGAAACTCTAGATTTGAAAAAGTTAAAATAATAATTCCCGTAAAACATTGCTTAGCCTATAGTAATTGCCCTCTAGATTTGTCCTTTTTCTTTTTTTATTTGCCTCAAACCATATATAAAAAAAAGGATTTTCAAGTTTTACCGAAATCTTAAACTTGGGTCACTTTGCAAAATCCCTCCAATCATGGCGCTAATACATAATCTTAATTTGTTAAACTCGAAACTATCAGCCAACTATGTTTCAGATTAATAGTATTACTCTATAAATTATAAAACACTCAATGCCAATTGACTCAACTAAAAGTAATTTTATGTTCCTCAATACCCATTTGATACTTTAAAACCCGTTCCTACCATTTATTGGACAATGATATCTCGCTCATCACTATTCGCTATTAATCTTTACCATAAAAATTATCTCCTCATATACTACTATTTTATTTTCTCATCTTCACAAAGAGCAGCCAATAATTCTTCGTACATTTTCCCTTCCTCACTCCGACATAAACACTCTGACTGGCAAAATTAATCTCAGCCAGATCCAATGGCTGATCAGGGCTGCTGGCGGCCATACACGTTGCTCTTAATTGCATAATCCTCGCCTCTTTTATTACTCAGCATAATCTCTGCACCCTCTATTATTTACAAGCATCCTTATTCCCTTCAACCCTTACGCTGTTCCGCTAATCTCTATCTGACCTCTCTAATAACTAATATCTCCAATGAATTTGCGCCTCATATCCTGCTTTGCCTGCATATTATTAAGCCTCTCGCGAATTTGTTGCTGTTTGCTTTATCTCACTAAACCCTGCTTCCTTACTGGTTCCTCTTCCCTCCGCAACTCGTCCCGTACCATTCCGCCTCTTATGCGCCCAATCACCTGACTCTCTGCTTTTCCTGCTTTTATGGTAATTTTGCTACTTTCATCATCTACATTTTTACTCACTGCTGTATACTTATTCAAGTATATGCATATTCACTCCAACATGTTTTTTCTAATTCGCTAGGCTAGTATTTTACACCCATATATTCAAATGTACAAGTTTCCTGTTTTTAATTTAATATTGGCAAGGCTCCCTGTTTCTACCCGCTCACCTCCCCTACCCATCCTCATCTCTTTGCCACTATATTGGTTAAGAATCTCAACTATACTCCTATTTTTAATCCAGCTTTATATTTTCACGCATCTTGGCTAGTTGGCTCTAACAAAACAACTAATTATCCCGTCTGACATACCAAATATAATTATTTAAACGCTACTTCTGACTGGAACTTGGCTATTAACAATAAACCCAATCTGTTGTTTGCCTCCCCTTACCCATTTAAATTTTTTTTTTTCGTATCCCAAAAGCACATAAATCACACTTAATAGGAGATTCTCAATGGTTGGCATACTTTGACGAATTTCAAACTATTGCGCATAAAAATTAAATGTCCTACCCTTATCCAATAATCAAAAAAATGTATTTAGCTCACAACAATGTTAAACTAGCGTTATATAAACTTAAAGACAAAATCAAAATGTAGAAATGGCATTTTTAATTCAACCATGCAATGGTTTCGGATTTATATCGCCACCAGAAATGCAACTTTTATACTAAAAAAAGGCGATCCACTACAATTCAGAATCCCCTACACACACACCTCACCCCCACCCATATGTTTACCACAATAGCGTAGATCCTCACTTCCCAAACACCCAACGCAAAACTATTTAAATTAAACCTAAAATAAAATATAAAAAAGTTAAACTTTTCCAACTACTCTACGTCTTTTACTCTAAAAACTAAAAAAAAAAAAAACCGCATAAACTGTCATAAATTTTTTTTTTAAATATGCGTCTATTTCCATTACTTTGTTCGTATTAGTTATTGCTTCTTTTTTCTTTTTTTAGCTGCTTTTACTTGCCATCATTTATTTTACCGCCTATTTTACACGTATAAAGGCCAGCAACTGATAATATCTATCACTTCGCCAAAAAAATATTAATAAAAATAGTTGTTTGCAACTATGCGCTTTTTGTCCAATTAAAAATCCATGTTTAACCAATTCGCATAGTGTATAACGCTCACATCTTTAGTTTATCCGGTTAACCACCATGTATATTTTATTTATAAAATATAGGTTTCAATCAGATCCATTTCATAAAAGTATCCATAATAATACAAGCAAATACCGCTATTTAAATTTTAATATACACCAGAATACACTATTCTAACCTCCCCGACTCACTACATCCCCTCCTCCAAATAACATCCAGCTACTTCTTACTATGTTACTATACTGTCATTAACGTTTAACTTTCCATAAATATACTTTTTTAATCGCAAAAAAGTATAATAAATAACCAAATTCATACAAATAAACATTATAACCCCTACAATCTAAAAATTGTAATAGCAATCATAATATAAAAACATACAGAAAAAAATATTATAGCATGGCATAAATATATTAAAAGAATTGGCTTTTTTTATAAATTAAATAGATAAATATAGAAAAATCAACTACAAAAGTGTAATTTTTTTTTTTTTTTCAAAAAAATACTAAACACTTTTAGTTTTTAGTTTATATTAAATTCTTCATCTTTTTAAAATAAATTCATCCAATATGCAAACATAACCATGTTAATTTATTATCAATAGCTCAACATAAAAAGTAAAATTCTTTGTAGAAAATTATTATTAGCAAGTTCTTTTGTTTCATTACTATCCATACTTTTTTTTTTGTGACCTCTTATAATTAGATTTTTTATACCTACAAAACTCGTCTTATCCAACTTTATTTCAGTAAATATTTGTACATAAACTGCTATTTAATACCCTCAAATTCTTGTTTTAAAATAAAATTTTTTTATTTTATTCGACTGATTATTATGTGCTCTTACGAATTAAAAAATCGTATTGGAATAAGCTGTTTTTTAGCAAAGTTCTCTATTTATTCCACCATAATCATCCATCAAATACAGCATTCTGAATACTCAATACTCAATATCTAGCATTTTCTGCGCTATGAGCCATATACTTTTCACTAATTTAAATAATACAAAAAATATAATCCGTTACTTATCGTCGCAAAATCTACGCTTTAATCATGCCTATTTTTTTTGTTGTGTTTTGGCTAAGTGACGAAGCTTAAACCACCATCCTTTCCCCCCACATCATAATCTCCAATCCTACTAAAAAAGGTTTATCTCCTTCAACTCCCTATCTTAACTAGTAAAGCTATTTTAAGTTGATTGAATTATTAGCAGAAAAATACACTAGGCATACATCTATAGCCAAATTATACTAAGGCCTGGATCTATTCCCGTGGATATCCAACCAATGAATATCTCTATATCATCGAGTAATAGGCTTGTTATCACCCCACCTCCACCTCCACCCCCGCACCGCTCTTCATTGTATATCCCTCGTTATAAGATCGGATATGTTCACGGGTTAACCATGACCCGACATTAATAATGATACATCAAGATAGCGCGAAAAAGTTGTAAAATGCTGGCTGGATTTCACTTAGGTCAAAATTTTTTTCGCACTCGCCTCGACAGCCGTATTACCATGAAAGGTACACTGAACCTTCTCTTTTGAGGTTAGAAGAGATATCTACCCGCTATAGGCTAACTAAAGCTAGTGGAAGTTCACTGCTATCAGCTAGATAGCACTATACTATATTTTAGTTATGGATATACTCTATAGTGAATTACCGTGACCATATCGGCACACACCGCAAATTGTGAAGTCTTAGCACTCATATTCATAATACCAATGACTCGAAACTTCGAGCTCCAAACTATTAACTGAAATTTTATTTTAATCTCCAATAGTAGCTGCATATACTACCTAAATTTTCTATATACTAATTATTTCGATTTCAATTATTACAACCAATCATTCGAAATATCTAAAATAATGCTAATAATAATTGTTTTGCGAATTATCAATATTATTAAATACCTTTTAGAAATGATTTAAAGTCCGACTTTTCGCTAAATGCTGTATATTATAGAGCCCTAATATCTTACAAAAACACCACTACAAATGTATGCAATTTGAAGATAGTCTGAAGCTATATTCAATAAAAAATTTTTATTATTTATTAATAGCATAATAAGCTCAGTTTTTTTGGGAAAATTCCATACCTCTAATTAATATTCTTATAGCTAACATTCTGATACCTATTTAATTAAATTACAATCAATAATAGAATTATCGCCGCAATTAAACGTTAAATACTCTGTGTTTAAATTTCAATTAAAAAATTCTATAGCTATTCATTAACTGCAACGACGCCACAGTTTCTAGATTTATTTTCTTTCCCTTTCTATTTATCTCACAATCAAGAATAAAAATATGAAATATTGACGTTTATATACTATCCAAAAAAAATTTTAACCTCATTTTATTTCGTCCTTCAAAACTCTTCCCATCGTAGAAGAGGATTTTGAAAGCGAATTTGGAATTAATCTGCACCTTCCACTATACAGATTCAAAAAAAATGTGAATAATCTGACCGTATATTCTTACGCATCAATCAAAGCAAAAAGTCTTGCATGTTTTCCGGAAACTGTAAATAACTGAAACTCTCTCTGTCTCTCTAAAAGATTTTTTCTTGAGAGAGCCAATAGGAAAAGTTTATCTATAAAAATTTCATTCCTTACCTACTAGTCACTTTTTTTTACGACTTATCTAAATAAAATTGTCTATAAACATCGAAATTGTAGCCTTTCAACTTTAGCTTGATAATACTACTTTTTTAACCTTGCCAAGAGCTACATTTTGGTAAAGTTTGGTCTCTGTAGACTGAATTTAACTATTTCAATTAAATTTAAAGTGCCCAAGTTTGGTGCACATTTTTTAATTACCCAAACCGGGAAAAAAAGTACGTAAATCTACGAATTTAACGAATTTGATTATTTCGACTAGTTTACGATACAAAAAAAAAAAAAGCATGCACAAAAAAATACAAAAAAACAAAAGATCAAAAATAAAAACTTTACCTATCACTATGGCCAACGAAAAGCCTATTAAACATGCTAGAAACACGTTTAGCGATGTTCTGAAGGGAAATCTCCTTCATGGAACCCCCAAGCCCATCATTATAAAAAAAAATGAATCAAAAAAGATTAAATCTATTTTCAGATACGATCAAAAAATTGATATGAGCCAGTATAGAGATGTTTCAGTTAAACATTTACTATATGGCGGAAAGCAAACCAGCCTAATACGACTGTGCCAAAATGGCTCATATCCTAAAATTGGCATACCCTGGGTACAGTTTCAAGGTGACCATATTAATGCTCTCTATAAAGTCGCCCACGATCTAGATGGTTGCATCTACATAAGAAAAGATGACCATCGAGCTAGATTAACATACTTTATATTTAGCAAAATTGAAGATGCACAAAATTTTATGCAAAAGATTTTCTCGCACAATCTCAAGGAAATTGAGATGTACTAGACTGAAGAATTAGAGGAGGACATCACTGTCGTCAACATCACAAATCTCGGAGATGTTGATATACTCACTCTACTGAATTTAATCAAGGACACACTTGAGCCGATATCAGAAATCATTGATATCGGCGCCCTGTGCAGAAAAGGGCTCACCGAATTCCTCCCCTATAGAGTTAAAATTTTATTAAGGAAAAAATCTGTTGATACAATCATTCCAAGCTTCCTAGACTATGAGTGTGGAAAAATTAACATCTTTTATAGAGGATACAAAGAAGCTTGCAGCTACTGCAAGCAAGAAAGACACTGGAAGTCCAACTGCGAGTTTTTGAAAAACAAAAGCAGAAAAAATCCAAAAAAAAAATCAAAATGAAACATTAGATCAAACTGATGACCAAATTAAAGGTACAGCCGAAGCTGATATTGAGCCAGATGTTCAATCAGGGGCTGATGAATATGAATTTGTAGACCAGGAATCTCCCAAATCTCTAGCTACTGAACAACGAAGAGGTACAGTTGGGATGAAACGACCTCCTTCTAGCTCAATAGCTATGGTAGAGTAGAGAAAGGCAGAAAAAACTGACGCTCAACCTGATGAGCCGGTTTTACAAAACTCATTGGGCCAAAATTCGGTGCCAAAAAAACACGGAAAAAATATTTCAGAAAATATTGGCAACTACGATGCCAATAACAGGGCTGAAAAAAAGTATAAAAAAATTATTGTACCTAGCACTCCGGTATCAGAGGACTCTTATGGCTACAGCACTCCAACAGAGTTGGAAATTATGGCCGAAAAAGTCAGAAATAATATAATAACTGAGGCGCAGTACATAGAGTATGAAAAAAAAATTTTTGCCGAAAATTTCAGCGAAACAGCCGCTGAAATTAATTATTCGTCCGATCCGCCCGACCACACCGATCAGGACATGGTTTTCGAATAATTAGCTATAAACCAACATTAAATATGCTTAAAAGCACCAAAAAAAACAAAAAGATAAGAAAGAAAAAAACAAGAAAAACTCTTGGTTCTCAACGTCCAGGAACTCAAAAAAAATACCGTAAAAAAGTATATTGTGCTAAATCCTGCACTCATTGAACGCTCTTTTACTGTTAAAAAAAATTAAACACTGCAACAGCCAATGGAGACACGAAATTCACTCCACAACTGGCGATAAAATTAATCTGTCGAATCTCGAAATAAAAAAAATTGAAAAAGCATTACATGCCAGAATTAGGCAAGAAAAAAATAAAAAATTTCGATCTGCCAATTTTATTGGGCATAAATCGAATAATAAAAATTCATTAAATAATGAAAATAATATACATTTAAGCACCGCAAAACCCCAAAAATCCAACATTATGCTTGCCGAGAGTACTGATACTTTTACGGTGATGACTTTTAATGTCCGCGGCATTAAAGGAGTAAGCGAGGAGCTGATACATTACATCAATGGTGTAAAACCAGACGTATTGGCTCTACAAGAAACATTTTTAACTAAAAGCACTTACCGATTCAGGCTGCCTGGGTATACCTGCATCGAGTCAAAAGCAAATTTAATTAAAGGCGGTACGGGATTACTGCTGGCTGTCAGAAATAAATCTGGACTTCAAATCAGCGAATTCCAATCCTCGCAAATATGGTTATCCGGTATAATCTATGGGAAAAAAATCAATGGGGATAAATTTGAAGCAATTTTGATAAATTTCCACATATCTAGCACCGGAATTAGACGCTTAAAAGCGTCAAATGAAATTTTCAGCCTAATCAACAAGGCAAAATTAAAATTCAAAAAAAACATTATTCTCGGCGACTTTAACATGGATATTAAGGGCGCCAACAAATTTTCCCAGAAGCTTGGTGCAAGCTATAGCAGAGCTAAAGTCACCAATTCCACAGGCTCAAGGTGGAATAAAAATAAAATAGGTCGTATGATAGACCATATTTTTTACGCCGGCTTCACTAGCCGAGAAAACTGGTGCACAGCAAGCAAAAAAATTGACATGTCCGACCATATGCCGATAATGGCGCAGTGGAGCATTGACGCATTAAAAGACACTGTAAAAAAAACAAAAATAGACGCGAAAAAAGTCAAATTAATTGGCTTCCAATTAATTTGCAGCAATAGATTTGATGCACTATACAGTGAAAATTCGACACTAGAAAGTCTCTGCAAACACACAATAGCCACGATATGGTCGGAATCACTAACTATGAATGTTGTGACTGCACCAAGCGACCTCTGTGTAGAGCCATTGAGCAAACGGGCGATCACCTGCATCAAAAACAGGCAAAATGCTTTTAAAAAATTTAGGCTTGGAAAAATCGATAAATCGGATTACGTAATCGCTAAAAATAATGCAATTGACGCAATTAAACGCGATCGAAAAATTAAATACACTAAGAAAATGAAATTAATTTCGGATAAATTAATTTCGAACGATTCGAAATCCTATTGGCGTTATATCAAATCTTACACTGGGAAATCGTTCCAAAGCATCGCCGATGGCCCAGTGTAGGATAAATATAAAATTTTAATAACTGAAAAACAAGAAAAAATCAAAATTTGGACAAACCACTTTGGAGAACTTGCCAAGGACGCTACTGGAAACAGCCGATGTTCCAATAAGTGGGCAAATCTTATTATTAGTGACTGTGACTATTACCCAGAGTGTGATAGCACTATATTATGGTCCGATATCACTCATGCACTTGCAGATAAACCTAACAACAAGGCTCCGGGAGCTGACGGTGTACCATCTGAGGTATGGAAACTGGTGATGGCCGAGCCATCACCCACATCTTCACTAGCAAAATTAATTAATAAAATCATCAACATATTGTATGACACTGGGGATATACCCTAGTGCCCAGAAACATCAGTGGTGGTTCTGGTACCTAAAAAAGGTGACCTGAAGGACCCCGATAACTACCGAGGGATATCTGTCAAGATCTGGGTTATAAGAGTGCAAGGCAAGTGAAGTAAAAAGTTTTATTTACTATAAAGATATTTATTTATTACTAATTAGAAAGTATACAAGATATTAGATGTCGAATTCAAGAAGGAAAAACGTAACCTTTTTATACTTTTTCCGTTTCTTGGTTTTAGGTCATAAACTTAAAAGAAAAACTACAGAATAAACTAAAAAGAAAGCTATAGAAAAATATCTTTTTGATTACTAATCAAACTTGATTGGTAATCAAAATAAATCGTTATCGATGTTTAAAAATATGAATACGTAAAATTATTACGTAAGAACAATTAAAATCGATAAGAAACTTCGGAAATGTTCTAGAACGTTTCATAACATTCTAGAACATTGCTGCTGATGATATCTGAATATTCTGGAACATTCTAGAAGGTTATAGAAAGTTCCATTCATGACACGACCTCCCCTCTTAAGGCTGAGCTCCGTGAAGCATTTGTGATGGCTTTGGTTTTCCAGGATGGTGCCGATGAAATTCAGTGACAAGGTACTTTGCATTTGCCAAGTCAGAATACGTTTGCCAGGTTCGTTCAGAGTCTGGGTATCCTTTTCAATGTACCAGATATTTGACAGTTCTCCAAAATATTTTACTATCTGATTTTTTCAACTTTATATTCTCCTTGACCGTCAATGGTTATTGGTGGTGGTGGTTTTGTTGTTCTTCCTGGAATCTGATCTGGTTTGCACGGCTCAAGGAGATTTACGTGGAATACTGGATAGATTCTCATACTGTGTGGTAGCTTGAGTTTGTATGATCTTTGCCCTACTTTTTCCAAGATTTTGAAAGGGCCTAGTTTACGATAGTCAAGCTTCTTACTTGGTCTTTGAGTTCTGATGTTCTTAGTAGAAAGATAAACTAAATCTCCAATGTTGATTTCAGGTTGTGGAGATACTTTGCGATTGTGATATTTCTCATGGTTTTCAAGGGCAATGGAAATGTTATACTTCAGTTTCTGGTGGATATCTGATATTAGTTTTGATCTATCGGAGGAAGCAGGATTTAAAACTTGAGTACGTGGAATGGTGACTGAGAAACGTGGATGAAATCCATAGTTTGCGTAAAATGGTGTGGTTTTGGTAGAAGCATGAGATGTGTTGTTGTAGGCGAATTC
>LSSN01002197.1:0-21104 GCA_001970855.1 Smittium culicis
TTTGTGAAATCTTATTCGGTTTTTTAAATAAGATAAAAATGAGATTTTTGTTTTATAATGGCTTTAAAAAAAGGCCCCAACTTTATAACAAGCAATACTTGCCAAAAAAAAAGAAGAAAAAAGCAATAAAATGATAGGACATTTTTGCAGTACTTTTTAATAATTAAAAAAAATTTCATATGTTGAGGATAGAGCAATCGCCACAATGCGCAAAAAAAAAAATATTGGTTAGAAAAAAAAAAAAGAGATAAAAAGAAGTGAATTATAATAAAAAGAAAAGTAATGTTATTTATTTTGAAAAATGTGAGTATGGATTCAATAAATCCCGATATAAGTATATTATATATGTGTGCAGATAAATTATTTTTTCTTTTGAGAAACTTTCCAAGCGCCGGGTTTGCGCATCTTTTTGACCATATTGTCAGCGCTGATGGCTTTGCTTGACGCTTTAGATGATTTGTTTTTGACGTTGTGCTGGGTGTAAAAGTTCTCTTTGCGCTTGTTCTTGTTGGTCGTCATTCTTGAGCCTTTTGCTGACTCTTTGTTGTCGGATTCTGAGTCAATGTCTGAATCGAGCTCAGAATCGACTGCCAGCTCTTCGTGCTGTTCGGCGTCATCACTTGCAGCGTCTTGGTCGGCGGCGACGGCGGCGGAAGAAGAGCTTTGTGGGACAAATGGAATAGTTTCTCCAACGACATTTTCGAACAGTGCGTCCCAATCAGGTTCAGGCGCTTTAGGTTCTTGCTTCTGTTTCGATGAAGGCGCTGTATTTTCAGAAGGCGAATCAGTATTTGTATCCGGAATGGAGTCAGCTTCAGGCTCATCGTCAACGTATTTTTCTGGTTTTTTGAGATCGTATTGGTGGTAATCAGCCAAGACTTGGATTTTTTCAATTTCTTGAGTGACTAGGAACTGGTTTGTGTTTGTTAGTGGGATTTCCTCGATGTTATTAGATGGTGGTTCGACGAAATGTGGGAGTTTTCCTCTTAAAAAGTCGTTGATGACCATGATTGAGCATACGTGCAAGTTTGGTTCACCTCCTTTATTTAGCTTACCAGTAGATTTAGCGAGCATGGTTAAAAAGTCGATATGATCAGACCAGTTATCGATATTGTATGTGCGGGCAATATATTCTTTTTTGACTCTTTTGTTGATGATTTCATCGATGTAGTCTTCAGGAGTTTGTAAGTTACCGGTTCTGATGGAGCCTTTGAGAACGACGTCAGTTTCGGTATCACCAGAACTAGACTGGACAATTCCAGGACAATCAATGAGGTAAATTCTTCTCATCAAAGTGATATATTGCCAGACTTTGGTTTCGCCAGGAATTGGGGCTACTGTGCAGACCTTCTTTTTCCTGAGGGTGTTGATAATCGAAGATTTCCCGGTGTTTGGGTAACCGATAAAACCAACACTGATTTGTTTTTTGTCGCTGTTGAGTTTGCTGTATTGACGCAATAACTGGATGAGGGATCCTTTACCAAAAGAGTTATTAATACTTGCGTGGAAGGCGATAGTTGGGCGTTCACGAGAGAGGATTTTGACCCATCTAGACTATGATAGGAAGGGGATTTGAAAAAAAAAAATTATTAGTTAAAAAGAAGACGAAGGAAAAAAAGATATAGTCATCAATAACGAGGAGGGAAAGATATTTGAGATTAATGAAATAGGTTAAGGGACATACAGTTGCCCAGGTTGGGATAAGGTCGACTTTATTCAATACGTAGATGAGGTGCTTGTGGGGAGCTTCCTTTTGGAGATACTTTTCGACGTGTATGCAGCGGGTACCTAGTGGGTCGCGAGCGTCAAGGACGTGGATAACGACGTCAGAACTGTCAATAACTTTGTATAATTCGTTCCAAATACGCTTAGACATACCGGCACCAAAGTACCAGTCTTTAGTTTCGTCGACGTAATCGGTGATGCGGTTGGATAGTAAGTTTGCATCCTTTTCAGGCACGTATTCATCTATTTTTTTTTTTATTATAAAAAATAAGAGGGGATTAAGATAGAGTTAAATACAAGTAGTAAAATGAAAGAAAAGAGCTTGAGAGGTAGGTATTAATAATTAAATAGAAAAAAAAACTTTTAATTTTTTTTTACCATGGGTATCTTGTACAGCTTGAGCGAGCTGAGAAACGGAGTCAACTTTGAGGGTTGGTCTTTTGCGGCTAGATTTAGGACCAAAAGTGCTATTGAAAGAGCTGGTATCGAGGATTCTCGCAGTTCTAGCAACATCGTCGTGGTCGTTCGATTGTAGTAGACTGAGAGGGAGTTTGTTGGTGCGCATAAGAACTTGGTAAGGATCGTTGATCTTTTCGGACAATTTAGTTCTGAAATCGTCCATTGCGGTTTGGGAGATGACTCTGGTGTTGCCGAACCATTTTCTGTTTGGTAAGATCCTGGCGACGGGATCGACGTTTCTGTTTTGGAAAGCTGCGGCTTTAACTATTTTACCGTCTTTGTTTCTGATCGGTCTGCCTGTTTTAAGCATGTTGAGGTATGCAACTTTTTTGCGATCATGGTAAAAGTTCTCACCTTTGAGCTTTTGGTTTCCGAAACCTGAGCCCGAACCAGTTTGGCTTGGTTTACCCATTATTTTATTCTTATTTATTCGGAGAAGGGAAAGGTTAGAACGGGGGGGGATAGAAATGATAAGATTCGAGGAAGGTGTTAATCGAAAGCTTTATATTTTCAGGAATGAAGCTTTTTTAAGAATGATTCTTGTTATATTTTTTTATGCTTATCCAAATTATTACTCTGGTGCGCTTTGATTTTGAGTTGGAGAAAGAGGGGGAGGGGGGGGGAATAAACAGAAAAGAAAAAAAATTAGTAGTATTTTGATGTTAGCTTTATTGCTGAATTTAAGTCTAGCGCACAGAAGCAAACTTATAAAAAGAACACAAAGCAAAAATAAGGTTTTTTCAGAGAGATTAGTTTTATTTCAGATTCCATTCATACAAAAAAAAAATTTAAAAAAAGTTATTGGTTTGATTCACTGAATGTAAAAAAAATAAAAAAAAATTTTTTTTTTAGGCGATGTGGAATGAAAATTTTTTTATAAATTTACTTTTTTTGGAGAATATAATTATTTTTTAAAAAAAAAAAAAAGAGTAGCAATTAGGGGATAGCGAGTGGGCCAATAAATGAACAGGGAAATGGCGATAATTAGGATATAGGGTGATAAAGGGGGAGATGATTGGGCTGAGGAGAATGGGTGAAGGGAGACAGTTAAGTAAGGCAGAAAAGAGAAGGAGGAAAAAAAGCGCTTAAAGAGTTGAGGAATTAGGAGGCGATGCGGTTGAGGTAGCTGTTCCATCCAGCGGCTTTAAACTTGAGAGCTATTTCGGCCGGCTTGGATTCGGATTTTGCGCTGTAGATTCCGCGGCCTACTATGATGATATCGCAGCCCATATCCTCAATAACGAGTTTGGGGGTGCGGTAAACTTGGCCAAGTGAATCGCCGCCAATGTCGAGATCAACTCCAGGTGTTAAAACGAGCATATCGCAATCTACAAGAATTTCATAAATATGATAAATGATATTTATAGTGGATAATAAAATAAACTTTTTGCAATATATATATATATATTGGATATAAAAAGAAAAGAAATAGTTACCGTTTGAATCAATACTTGAAGAAGAAGAAGCGCTGGATGTCGATTCGATGAGTTTGGGCAGGCTCTGCTGCGCAATAAACCCGAACACAAAGTCAGAATTGCGAAGAGCCATATCGACGGTTCGTTGCGTGTATTCTTTGGAGAAGAGGTTGTTAGCGGACGACATTTCAGCAAGGAGGAGTAGTCCGCGGCCGAGCTGTTTGCCGACACTGGCAAGACCGGTGATAATGCCTTCTCCAGGCAAAGTGTGGGCGTTAGTGATGTGTGCCCAGCTGGCGATCTTATAAATACCGTTTTTGTACTGGTTGACGACAGTGTTGCCAATATCAGCAAATTTTCTATCCTCGAAAATAAGGAAATTGTGCTTTTTCGATAGTTCTTCCAAACTATCTACAAAAGCTTCGCTGAAATCAATTAGTGTGTCGATATGGAGTTTGAGAACGCAAATATGTGGACCTATTGTGTCGGCCAGCTCGAGAATCTCAGCCGCTTTATGCAAATCGCACGAAAGACATAAGTTCGTTTGCTTGTCCTCCATTATATTGAGCAGGCGTTTGGCGACCGGGTGTGGGTGCAACTCAGCTCTTTCTCTATAGCTCAGCTTTGTAAAATCTTTCATTTTTATTTTAGTTTATTTTGGATTGTGGGGAGGGGGGGGAGGAGGAGTAGAATAGTGGAGGCAGATTTATCGAGTTCAAGCCAAAAGAAAAAAAAAATCTTGTATTTGTTGGAAATTTATAAATTGAATTTATTTTCCTTGGTAGATTGGAATTTGATGAATAGCGAGTGTGTAGGTGATCTGTAGGTATATCGACGGCTCTATCACTGATAGCTAAGGCGATTGAATAAAGTTTGTAGTGTGGCTATTTTCGGACCAAATATGAAAAAAGAAAAAAAAAGTAGGATAAAAGCACTAGATGATGAGTTCTTGATCTTGCAGCTGAAATCTTGAGCAGCGAATCGATTGATAGGAAACTGATTCTTAATTTAATTTATATATACACTTGATTTTTGATCCGATCATTTAATTGACAGGCTGTTTTTTTTTTTATACTCCTCTTAAATTTCAGAGCGGATTTTTTATTAGCGATTTTAATTAATGTTAACTATTTTTCTATTCATTTGCTTATAAACTTCAATTATCATTTACTAGCATATAAAAAAGAAAATAAAAAATTCATCAGCCAATTATTGGATCTACCAATTAACTTTTTTATATTTGGTAAAACCGCTTTTAATTTTTTTTATATTATACACTCGATACGCTATTGGCGGATCAGAAAACTAGTAAAACTTGAATAAAAATGCTTCCAATAACCTTTATAATAAATTAAAAAAATTAAGAACAGAGAGGTATATGAGTCTGTTCGCCTATAAATAAATAAAAAAAATTTTCCTTAGCTCTTTCCTGCCCAAGTCATTTTAAAAAAAAGAAAATTTACTGATTCGTTTATGATTTATAAGCAAATAATTTATTTGCTGATACCTTTAAATATACCAATTATTGATAGAGTCTCGGAGTTAAAGCGTTTTAATAGATCGCAGTTGGTTATTATCTGTAGATATATAATTGTGTATCGCCCGTGATAGGGTTAAACGGAGATGATTTTAAATCTCGCATACTTATCTGAGTTTCAAAGAGAGGATTGGGTTTTACTTGCGGGCTATTAAGATTTCAGGCACTGTTGAAACCGAGGGCCAATAAACGAATTGAATCTCGGATAAATAATTTGAATGGAATCAAAGCTAGTGGGAAATAAATGGGATGAGTTTGAAATTATAGATACCTAATGATTTATTTCACGTTGTATTGTAAGTGCCTTTATGTGTATAAGACACACATAAATAGATCTGCGATTGTGTATGTTTATCATATATCGACTTTTGGGGATGCTGATCTTACACCTGGAAATATGCATAACTCCGCATTTCTAATGGGCGGTTTACTATGGAAAAAAAAAAAAACAAGTTGGCAGATATTATTAGTGTGCAGAAGTAAACATTAACCGCCTATCAATGTAGGAAGTCTTTGTGGGCTGGTTTGATTTGCCTATAAACCAATTTTTTGGTTGGGGGAGAAAGAAGAGGAAATGGAAGAGGAACCTAAGCCGAGTCTAACAACAATTTATGTAAACCCAGCCCTTATTTGCTTTCAGTACCGGTTTGATTTTATAGTTGCTAAATGTAATTTTTTATTAGTAAGATTGTGCTCTTAATTTATAAGAGTGAAGTTTTCTTTTAGCGAGATTTTGTTTTGTGTGGGTGTGTTTTTTCTGAGTGAGATTGCGTTTTGTGTGAGTGGGCTGGGTCTATGGCGGTGTAGAGGGAATTTATTATGCCTAATTATAACGTATTTGGTCTACTCGTACTGAAAACCCTCACACTATTTTCGCGCAATGTCTTAATTTCCGTTTTAATATTGCCAACGTATTCAGTCTCTAATTTTTTTTTTCAAGCTTTGTTGGGGGGAATGTCGCCGTAATCTGCAATTATATCTTGCAAAGGTTTGTGATTTGCCAGAAACTATTGTCTGCTCCCAGTTAATGTCTTGACACCTTTTTCTTATTTGGACATCTTTTCTTGAATTTACCTATTACTACTTTAATCCTCCAACCTAAGTAGTCTTCTAATTACGCTTAATTACCTAATTGCTTATTTACCTTGTCATTTAATTCCCAGCATTTTCCTCCACCCAATCCAATCCCTCCAAGGTCCCCAATCCTCTTTGACACCCATTTATCCCTAATTTATTCACTAATTTCATCTCACTTTGACACCCATTTATCTGTACTTTGACACTTTTTTTATCCGGCTCAAACACCATTTTCATTTCGACATCTTTTTTTTTAGCTAGCTTTTATTTATACATTTCTTATTCAAGAACTTTTGTTTTGCATCCAAACCTCCTTTTTATTATTTGGTGTCAGAAATAAAAAAAAAAGGAAATATCTGACTTTTCTATTTTTAAGCCAAAACATTTTTGCTTCTTTTATCAATATCAAACTCTCTTTTCCCCTTTTATAGCTGCTTAGTTACTCTCTCCAGGCCCTATTTCTCTGCCCCTCTCTATCTTCTATATCCCTCCATCAATCTATCTATCTATTTATCAATCCATCTATCTATTCTCTTTATTTCTGCCCTTAACCCTAATTCCCTCTTTGTTTCCTCTCCTCACTATTAACCTCTCTCAAATTCGCATCCCTTTTCTTTCTCCTCCTTCTCCTTAATTCCATATTAACCTTATCCCTAATACCATCTTGGCCTACTATCTAATACTTATACTTTAATACAAATTTCCAATTAATTTTTTTTACCTTTTTCGACCCATTCCCTTTGTTTTTATCCCCTCACCCTCTCGGATATCGATTTTTTTTGCTTATAATCACCTTCCTTCGTCCTTGGATACATCTTACACTATCCGCAGCTCATTCCTTTTACTTCAAGCTTACTCCAAATCTAAAAAAGTTGTTCATATCCGCATCTTTTTACTATACTCCCTTATTTTATGCTATAGTTTAACAAAACCTCCCCATGTAAAATACTTCTAATTTTCTCCCCCTGCTTAGAATATTATTTTCTCAAATAACCACAAACTTGACATCCTTTACAAATATTTTTTTTTCTCAAAAAAAATCATATTCAAATATAAAAAAAATCATACTCAGCTCATATATACATAATGGACAACAGTCACACTTATGTAGATGGAAGTCCTGTAAAAAACTTCTACAACTTGAATAAAATAAAAGACGCTTCTACTATAAACGTCGAAAAGCTTGCTAAACACATTCTTGACACCATTGAAGCATATTCCGGTACTTTTTTCTCTGTCGGCTCCCAAGTCTTACTATCTATAGACAACTCTAGAGATAATCCTTCATTCCAAAACCACGATATCGCCTCCGCCTATTATGAATATCTCATTGCCGGAAGTTCTCCCAAAAATCAAAGAGTCAATTTAGATAATCCTCATATCTATAAACTAATCAACAATGCATACAATCACATGCTCTTCTCAAACCAAAGCCAGTCCGTCATTTTCTTAGGGCATGCTGCCTCTGGTAAGTCTGTTAATAAGCTAGATTCAATATTCATGCTCAACATTATGAATCCCGGTCAACAAGAATTCTTTGATAAGCTCAACGCCTCAATTAAAGTACTAGACTACTTCACCACTTCAAGAATTGATAAGTTTAATGTCGCTAGCTCCCGCGCAAATACCATCCTTGATATCTTTTTTGACAGCGCCGGCTCCCCAATTGGCTCTAAAACTACAATTCTCTCATTAGAATCTAACCGCTTCAGAGATAACCCGAAGTCAAACCTTAATAAAAGCCCCTTCCTCCCAACTCTCAATAAACTTGGCAATTCTAGTAGCCCCCAAAATAGCCCAACCAGCAACGATTTCCCCATCTTTCAAATTATTGACCTGTTCAAAGATATTTGCTCTTCCCATTTCATATCTCTCCGCTTAGATCCCAGCTTAGATTCTAATGATTCCCCCTCAAGCTCTGGAAACCTTGACTTCTCCGACCTATCATCAATAGGTAGTCAAGAGCTCATAGACTTACAATTACTCATGAAAAGCTTTGGAATCTCAAATAAACTATCTTCCAAAGTCTTCACCCTTCTAGGTGCAATCGTTAACCTTTCCTCAATCGATTTTGTTAAATCCTCTAGCCAGAATAATGTCGAGCCCGTTTCTATCCCTAATGGATTAGCTGAATCATTAGGTTTTGTAAGGTCCAACTCTCATCTCTCTGATCTATTAACCACTTCAAGATCTAACATCAACAACAGCAGAGTAGTCACTAACCTCTCTGTTGATGCCTCTATCAATAAAAAATTAGATCTTTGCTGGATATTATACAGACAGCTTGTTTACTGGATCGTTGACTCTATAAACAACTCCTTATCAACATCTGATGAATCTCTATCCTTCAGTCTGATTGACACTATCGGTTCAAACGCCATTTCCTCTGATTTCGATCTTCTCTCCATCAATTTCTTCAATGACAGGTTAATCAACTTTATGACTTATGAAATTTTCCAATCAAACAACATTGAATATACAAAAGAGAACATCGACTTTATCCCAATTATCAACCCTAATTCTGACAACAAATCAAGGCTCGATCTGTATCTCAACCCTAACGCCGGCCTTTTCAGCATAATTGAATCTAATTCATCTTTGATAACTAGCTCTATATTTGAAAAGAAGCGCAACTTCTCTTCCTCCAGATCTTCTATTTCTAACTCTAGCAGCTTTTATTCAACTAACTTTTCCCAAAGTGACTCTAAATTTTTCCTCGACTTGAAAAATATTCTCGATCTTGATTCCAGCCACTACTTTGGTTTCGCGAAAAAATCTAACTTCTTTGAAATTTCTCACTTCTTTGGCAAATCTGAATACAATTCCTCAAACATAATTAGAAGCAACGTCCTCGAATCGAAAACTTTCTTGGATGAAGAATACCGCCAACTATTGGCAAATTCAAACGATAAATCTTTCGTCTCCGCTCTCTTCAGCAGCCCTGAAAATGATGAGCCCAATACCATGTGTGTCACTGTTTCTAAACTAGCCCAAAACGCTAATAAACTCATCTCCCACATAGAATCTAGCAAAACTTGGTTCGTTGTCTGCCTTTTAACCAATATTAACAACTCTTCCCTTAGCCTGAGTAACAAATATCTCATTTCTCAGCTTAAATCTTACGACATGGATCTAGTTGTCAGAAGAAAGAGAACTGAATTCTTCATATCCTTTGATTTTGATCAGTTTATCGAATTATTCCACCACAAATCTGACGATGATAAATTTATCAAAAAATTAAAGTTACATCTCAAATATGGTCACCAGGACTTTTTTATTGGAAAATCTAAAGTCTTCCTAAGCTCTGAATGTTTCAATAACTTGGTTTATCTTTTTAATAATAACCTTCTTGATTTGGACAAAGTAATCAATGATGAAGACCCTTCTAGGTTAAGCCACATCGACAAAGATAATTACGGACAAAATTCCAATAAAAAAATCAACAATGCCTCTTCCGATTTTGATTCCAATATCCAACTAAAAACACAATCCAAAGTTGAAAAATCTCAAACTTCCCCATTTAAAAAGTCTAAACCTAAAAAATCTGGTATGCGTAAAACTTGGCTATTTATCGTTTACTCGCTTACATTTTACATACCCATTTTCTTGGTAAGCATCTTCACCGGAATCAAAGATAAGCAAAGACTCATGGCTTGGCGTGAAAAGGTTGCCCTTTGCCTTATAATTCTTTTCAGCTGCTTTTTTGTAATTTTTTGGATCGGTGTCCTTGGCTTACTTATTTGCCCTAAACAAAACATTTACTCCTTGCCTGAACTTTTTGGCCACAACACAGAGGGCGATGCCTTAATCGCTATTCGTGGCGAAGTCTTTGATGTTAACAAATACCAACACAATGGTGTCACCTTCAAGCAATTGCTTGATAATAACTATCTTGGTAGAGACTTGTCTAACACTTTCCCTCTTCAACTCAGCTATGTTTGCAATGGCTTGAACGTTGATCCCAGACTCAGCATGCAAGATAAACCGATTCTCTATTCAGACACTTACTACCACGACCATAGGTGGTATCGCCACTATAACGATAAAAATGGGTTTAACTATTACCAATATAATGTTATGAGAGTTCTCAGAAGCGGCCACGCGCATGGCCGCATTGGATTCGACCCTAAAAACTTGCTTGTTTCAAGTGTCGCTAATCCCAAAGATAACGTTTACAGATCTATCATCAACGGTCAAGTATTCGATCTATCTAGTTATATAAATGCTAATGGTGCTCCTTATATAGTCACACCTGATGGAATTTCAAATGACACAAACACAATATCTACTGAAGCAAGAAATTTCATGTCCCCAACCGTTAGAACCATGTTCCAGCAAAATCAAGGTAAAGATATCTCGGATATTTGGTCAACATACCTTCAATCTAACCCAAATGAAGCAAAAATCAATTTCAACTGCCTACGTGGTGCTTTTTATATCGGTGATGTCGATTTAAGAAAATCATTTAGATGCTACTTTGCAAATTACATGCTTCTAGCAGGCTCAATTTTTATCGTATCGATGATTTTTGTCAAATTCATTGCAAGTATCAGAATTGGTAACAAAAAAGTTAACCCTGAACTGTTCGAATCTTTTGTTATTTGCAACGTTCCTTGTTATACTGAAAATGAAGAGTCCTTGAAAGGAACTATTGATTCTATCGCCAGAATGACTTACGATGATAAAAGGAAACTCATCTGCATCGTTTGTGATGGTATTGTTATGGGTAGTGGGAACGATAAACCAACACCAAACATTCTATTTGATATTTTAAATATAGCCAACGTTGACTCTGAACCGTTAAGCTACTTTTCTCTGGGCGAAAATATTAAACAACACAATATGGCCCAGATTTACAGCGGCTTGTACGAAGTTAGCGGTCACACTGTTCCTTACCTTTTAATTGTCAAATGTGGAACTCCAGGAGAAACTTTAAAGCGTGGTAACAGAGGTAAGCGTGACTCCCAAATATTGCTAATGAGATTCTTCAACAAAGTTTTCTTTGATTTGCCGATGACTCCACTTGAACTCGAAATTTTCCATCAAATGAAAAATGTTATTGGTGTTGATCCATCTATGTATGAATATATTCTTATGATTGATGCTGATACTACCGCTTCACGAATGGGTCTTAGCTACTTGCTCTCCGCAATGCAAAATGATTCTAAAATTATGGGCGCTTGTGGTGAAACTCAAATTGCTAACCCTAAAGAAAGTTGGACATCTATGCTCCAAGTCTACGAGTACTTCATTGCTCATTTCATGGCAAAATCGTTCGAATCTTTATTTGGTACTGTCACCTGTTTGCCTGGTTGCTTCTGCTTATATAGAATTAAATCTAACAATGGCCAAATACCTCTACTTATCTCTAATACTGTTGTACAGGAATACTCAACCAATAAAGCTGTTACATTGCACGAAAAGAATCTCCTTTTACTCGGTGAAGATCGTTACTTAACCACTCTAATGCTTAAAAACTTCCCTAACTACAAAACTAAATTTGTTGGATATGCAAACTGTAAAACTAATGTTCCTCAAAACTGGCGTATTCTATTGTCGCAAAGACGTAGATGGATTAACTCTACTGTTCACAATCTCTTTGAACTTATACTCTTGCCAAACATGTGCGGCTTCTGCTGTTTCTCTATGAGATTTGTTGTTTTTATTGATTTGATCTCTACTGTAATTATGCCTGCTACTATGGCCTATCTCGGTATTCTAATTTACCAACTAACAAACACTGCTACCAGTTACATCAGTTTATACCTACTTGTAGCCATTTATGCTCTACAAGCATTCGTTTTCATCTTGCACAAACAATGGCAACATATTGGATGGATGATTATTTATTTGATTGCCATCCCATTATTCTCTTTTATGATTCCAGTATACTCGTTTTGGCACTTTGATGATTTCAGTTGGGGTAACACACGTAAAATATCAAATACTGATGATGATGATAGCTCCGGAGGCAAAAACAAATTTGAAAATTTTGAAATGACAACCTTTGATCCAAAATCAATCCCAATGAGAAAATGGAGCGATTATGAAAAGGAACTCTTGTTTGAAATGAACTCTGAAGCATTCAACGGCAGATCGCAAACCTCACACTCTGTTAATTCAAGGTCTGGAGCCCAATCTAGAGCTGCTACTGCAATGTCTTATAATCAAATGGCTGGAATGCAAGGAGGCGGCCCTGTACCACAATTCCATGCGGGACAAATGGGTATAGGTGGCGGGTACCCAGCTCATATGTCACCTGTACCTCAATTTGCACCCAACTTTTCAACTATCCCATCAGCTCCAGTATCTCTCCATAATGCAGGCGTGCCCATGCATATGATGAATGCCATCGATCCTTCATTGATTAGATCCAGCTACAACCCAAACCGCCTCTCGACTTACTCGCAAGGCTTCCAGATGGGACAAAATCCACAAATAAACAATATGAGAGCCACTAATGTGCAAATGGGACCCAGTGCTCAGATGAACAACATGCAGATGAATCCTATAAACCAAATGGGTAATATGAATATGCCATCAAACCAAATCGTTTACCAACAACAGCGAACTCCGCCAACACCAATCAACAATGAACAGAATATTGGTATATATAATCTCGGATCGAACAATGTAGGATCACAGCCCGCTGTTTCGAATTTTGTTAATGATGAAAACGCATTTGTTGCAAACTTGAGCGCATACATGCAGAACAGTACCAGCATTGCTAGCTACAACTCAAATGTTCCACTATTAAATCAGAACCAACAAAACTTCTCGCCACAAAAACAACAGCTATCGCCTAACCAAAACCAGTCCAGACAACAGCTATCAGGAAATGAGAATGCTGGATCAACAACATTTTCAGATGACGGTTCAAATTGGCCAAGTGGTGCCAGCGACAAAATGATTACTGATATCACTCTTGATTTGCTAAATCAAAACGGTACACTCGAACTCAGTAAGAGGGAAATTAGAAATATGATATCTCAACGTGCAAATATGAGCCCTGAAGAGATAAAAATGCGTAAAGCCGTTATTAATAATGCCATCCTAGAATTTATCAATTTCCACAATGCTCAACAATAACCTGGTTTTTTTGATTCTGCTAGTTTTGAACACGTGTTATACTCATACCCACCCACCTTTTTCCCTCTACCATTTTTTAATCTGTTCCTAATATTACCTTATTTTATTTTATTTAATATATTTACAATATTTTTTTAATTTACTATACCCTATTTTTATTACTTATTTTAATTAATTAAACTTTACTTTGAAAAAAAAAATTCTGAATTGCTGATAATCAACGATCGCTATAACTTTTTTTTTTTTTTTTGGAGCTTACTACAATACATGAATTGAAATTTAACGGATTTAAATTATATTGATATAATTGCACTTTACTACCTCTAACTTGGAAAAAAAATTTCTTGGACAATATAATCGGATAAGATAATCTATAAAAATTTAATTTCTTATCTACTATTCACTTTTTTTACGCCTTGTCCAAATAAAATTGACAATTAACGATTGAGTGTGTGTTCTATCGTTTTTAACTTATTAATGAATCTTTGTAAAGCTTAACAATTGCTACGTTTTGGAAAAAGCTTGGTCTCAATAGAAAAAGCTTAACTATAGCAATTAAATTATCAACGCTCAAGATTGAATCGCGGTTTTTTATTAGCCAAATCGGGGGAAGGGGGGGAGGGGGGTTGTATAAATCGCTGAACTCGCTTTTTCTTCATAATTTAGTCATTTTTCGACAAAATTTAATTACTAACACAAAAAAAACTAAAATGACGCAAAAAAATAAACTCTAAACACCTCGAATATAACTCAGACGAAATCTATAAAACGAAAGTGACAGATTTTTTAGTAATCTACTGTTGATAAAAGCTCAAAAGTTCCTGTAGCTGCATCAGATGAAAGTAGTTATGGTTTTATTGAAGTGGAGATCAAATAGGGAAAGGTAGTTTGCTGAGCAAGGCTTATCCAAGTAAAAATATTGTGGTAAAAAAACTGGATACTCCCGAAACAATTATTTTACAGATCACAACAAAACTAAATAGTTCTACTTTTATCACCAGAAATGAACATGTAGAAAGGGGTTATTCTCAAGTACCTAATTTTTCGAGGTGAGCAAAGTATCAAGAAATTTACTTAATTAAAATCAGTCATAAACGCTAGATTTAGCTGGTCCCAGTTCTATGGAAACGTCAAGGATGCTCTGATGAGCGCATTAAAAAATTTTTGAAAGGTAAAATATCTCCGTTAAGACGACTTCAGACCAAAGGAATTTTTTTTATTTTTAATGAAAGAGGGGGTGTTGACGATCGTATTAATAGTAAATTTACTTATAACGAAATTGAGATATACTTTCACCAAACCATGATGGATGATAATATAAAGCTCATAAAAATTCCCAACTCGAGAGAATTCGTATTTGGTACACTACCCAAACTAATAAACACACTATTTTCTCAATTCGGTAAAATTTTCGACTTTCCGGGAAGTAAATTGAAAGTATACGACTAATACTTACATCGCTAAATCAATATTACTTTCGGAAAATATTCCAAAGTTATAATTACCAAGTTTTCTGATACACGAAACTAGTATAATTGCAATATTTTTCAAAGTCTTTTGTGAATTCGGTAGTTTTCGCGAATTAGTCGTGCACTGGAAATATGATTGCCCCAAGATGGAAAAGTATTAAAAAAAAATCGCAAAAACAAGAGTCTAAAAATAATATGAAAGTCCGATTTAATTACTTTGGATCGGGAAAGGAAAAATAAAATCGCCGATCTTCCAATAAAAAAAAAACAGGGAACGAAATTTAATAAATGAAATCCCTAAATATGACATAGAATCGAAAAGTGTTGATAATACTAAAGTCATCGTTAATAAAACAGAATATACATCAGGTACTAGAAATATTAATCAAAGAGTAATAATTAATACTATAAAAAATAAATATTTGCTTGCAAATTATACAAAAAAAACCCCCAAAAATATAAAAATTTCTTGTAATTTAAAAAATAATCAATTGAGCACACTCTAAAATTCCTACATAAAGAATTCGTCGATAAGATAAATTTAAAATTTTTGATATATCTATGGCTACTCCATGTAATGTCCGATTTGCTTGATAATGAGTGTGGTGAAATGGGAAATTATTCTGATAACATTTTTTAAATGACAGAATTCATGCGTCACCTACTCTGATAGTTACTTAAGCATATAAGATTATGATTTATTCGAAATAAACGCTAATAACAATATCTCATTGAAAGTATTTATAGAATACAAAAACACAAAAATAAAAGAAATAGGCCCTTCATAATTCTCTTACCACAAGTGCATGTGAAATAATACACATATATGGCCAAACTATTAAAAAATAACATAAATAAATGGAATCTAAATATTAAGCTTCTAGATAAAGATTCAAAAAAAAAAAACGGAACAATTGATTTAAAAATAAACAAGTTGATTCTCACGAATACTTGTCATAAATAAAATACAGATGCAAAAGTACATTTATGCATCTAGGGGAAGAAAATCTTGGGAAAAACGTAAACGAAAACTTGATAAAAACAGCGAAATTATAAGAAAATCGACTGTCTGAGAGTATATTAATAATATGCAAAAAAAAAATTATTTAATAGAGTAAAAAGACAATGAAAAAGAAATATTGGATGTAATCATTATAAGATCAAGATATAATTGGATTTAAAATATGAAAGTACAGATAAATTTCTATTTGTGCTTCTAAATTCTCGATATAAAAAAAACGATAGATGGATTATACAACATTAAAATTGAATTAATAACAGAAAACGACGAAATATGGAAGGTCGTAAGTAGTTTCTACGAATAATTTTTAAAAAAGGAATCGCTGGAAATAATTTTCAAAGTGAACTTATTTGTGGTAGAACTCTAGTACCACTACCTTTACTTTCAATTGAGATTTTTCTTGGTATATGATTTTATACGCTAAATATCGGAGAATTTTCGTACTTTCAGTTTATGCACTAAGTTTATTAATGTTTTGTTGTAAGGATAATGTTTCTTTGAGTCTATTTTCAATTTCTTTTGGTTTTAATAAGGAGCGAGTTTTAATTTTGCTTATAATTACTATTTAGTCTTTTTTCACATATGTTTATGCTATTTATTTTATTTTATTTAAATTTCAATTATTAACTATTCAAAGACAAAAAAATAACTACTATAATTTTCGGTCTCCTTTTTTTCCAGGCGGATTCAACAATCTTTCGCCCGTGTTATATACGAACTCAACACACTCTGTCGTATTTTTCCTATAATTTCCACATTTATGTGTTTTGGGGTTTTTATTTATTTCATCTCCTTAGCTATGCTATCCGAAATCTATTTGTTGAGCTAGTTAGTCTTTATAGAAAGAGAAAATTCGTTAAAATTTCATAAATAAATGAGGAGTTTATTTTATCGCATTCTCTCCTTTCTTTACTACGCTTTGTAATTCATAGTTTTAATTATGTATTTTCTTTTCATCAGGTCGTAGATTTACTCTACGACATATTTCTAATATAAATATTAAATTAAATAATAAAGAAAAAAAAAAGGTCGGAAAAGATATTGAATTTAGTGAAATTGTTAGCACAATTGAAGAATCGCCTAAAAAATAAAATAGCTACAGATGACCTATGTTTTGAATTCTATAAAAAAAATCAAGAACTAAATAGCTAACCATTTTACTAAAATATTCTGCGCAATTAAATAAATGTAAAAATTGAACTCTGTTAATGGCGGTTCAAAAATTGCTTTCATTCCTAAAAAAGAACATCTAATGGGTCTGAAAAAATATAGACCTATCACACTATCTAATTGTGGTGAAAAAAGATACACAAAAATATTAATAAATAGGATATAATAAGTAATAAAATATTTATATACAGCCGCCAATCAGGATAGATTAAAGTAAGAAGTATCTTCGAAAACGTTGATGCATAAAATTTTTTGATATAAAATAGCAAAAAAAGACCCCAGCTAACCAATGGATAACTAATTGTTCTCGATAAAGAAAAATTAAATGATAGAGTGGACTGTTTGCACCACTTTAAGTTTCTAGATGTTATGCACAGAAACATTCTAGAGCATCATAGAACACCATGGAACATTTTGGGATACAATGGAATGTTATCCATAGATTATTTCTAGTCGCTTCTAGAACCTTCTAGAAAATTTCATAATATCTCGCGAAATATTACTTGAAAATTATTAATTCTTTTATAATTATCTTTATTTAATAATATCATTTAGATTTTTCTTCAAAATTATAAAAGGGTAACCTTTTTCCATCTTTCAGAAAAATCTAAGTGTATTGTTTATTATATAATATTTATCCCACTAAATTATATTATCCCTATAATATTAAATAAAAAGCAATATCTTTGTCTTAGCCTTAGTTCCAGTTTCAGTCAACCTTAGCCTTCTCTTTATTCCTCCCTTCTTTCCTAACACATTCGGATTTCCTTTTCGATTTCTGACTGTATGGGCTTGCATCTGGCTTCGCTCATGCCAAATGTCTCCCCACCGTAACATCCAATCGGCATCAGAACCTAATTGATGAACTTTATTTTTAGTGCTGTGAGCACATCAGACCGTCTCAGGAAGCTGTAGGCAGCGTATACAGCCTTCCTGACCTTATTCTTGTTGTTTCTAATCGTCCCAGATACATCCCACTTGCTATTCATAATATAGCCCAAGTAGGTGTACTGGTCGGTGGAGTCGACTTTTTGGCCCTGCAGGGCCATATAAGTAGTCAACTCCCCGCTTATAGTCATTTTACCGCACTTGGAGGCATTCACATCCATTTCCCAAGTTTCCGACCATTCGGTAATGGTGTTCAGTGCGATTTGTAAATCGGCTGATTATTCGGCCAATAGTACAGCATCGTCGGAAAACAGTATTCCTGGTATGCGTGAAGCGAGCCCAGGCACCCGCACACCTCGTACACCCTTGAATATATCGTTGATGAAAAAATCGAAGAGTATCGGCGAGGCTGGGCACCCTTGCCGCACTCCGCATAGGTATTCGGTGGGGTTGGAAACTTCATTTCCAACTCTAACTGCGATTTTCGGGGCATCATACAAGCCTTTGATCATATTGAGGAGTTTACCCCCAATTCCCACTGATCGCAGTTTATGCAGTAGGGCCAAGAGGAGGACCCGGTCGTAGGCCTTGCTATAGTCGATATAGCACAGCCATGTTTCCTTGTTTTCTATTTTGCGTCGGCGTACTAATTCGTATAGAGTGGTCGCTTGGCCCGCACACTCCTCGAAATTCCTGAATCCGGCTTGTTCTTTTACCAATATTTGGTATTTAGCCTCGATTTTGCTGAGTTTGGTGGCCAAAATTGTGGCCACCAGTTTCGCCAGTGTTGGGATCAGTGATATCCCTCGGTAGTTATCGGGGTCCTTCAGGTCACTTTTTTTAGGTACCGGGACTACTACAGATGTTTCTAGGATATGGGATATATTCCCAGTGTCATAAATTAGGTTGATGATTTTATGAATTAATTTTGCTAGTGAAGATGTAGGTGATGGTTCGGTCATCACCAGTTTCAATACCTCAGATGGTACACCATCAGCTCCCGGAGCCTTGTTGTTAGGTGTATCACGAAGTGCATTAGTAATATCTGACCATAGAATAGTGCTATCACACTCTGGGTAATAGTCACAGTCGCTAGAGATGAGATTTTCCCACTTATCGGCAGATTGGCTGTTCTCAGTAGTGTCTTTGGCCAGATCGCCAAAGCGATTTGTCCAATTTTTCATTTTTTCTTGATTTTCAGCAATTAAATTTTTATATTTATCGTACACCGACACATCGGCGATGCTTTGGAACGATTTATATGTCTATGATTTGATGAATCGCCAAGAAGACTTTGATTCGTTGCTCAGAATCTGATCGGCGATTCTTTTTGGTCTTTTGGCATGTTGGGCTTGTCTATCGGCCTTAATTGATCGATTTGCATTCAATTTTTCATTGATGTATTCGCTGATTGGGCAATTATTATTCGTCATTTTTTGATATTTTTTTCGACGCTTTTTTATTTTTCTGAGCATGATATTACAGAGTACTGTTTTTATGGTTTCTCCAGGTGCATCCAGCTCACCGATCCGAGCAGATTGATCCCAAACGGTGTCGATTAGTCCAGCGCAAAGCTCATTTAGGCCCATTTCTGTATCGGCTAGCACTGTAAATCGGTTATGGCTGACAAAATTATTTTCAGCCAATATTAATTTTTTCGCGTCAATTTTCAATTTTTTCGCCTGTACCTCGAGAGCGTCCAAATCCCACTGCACTGTGATCGGCATGTTGTCGGAGAGGTCTAAAAACCGGCTCGCTGTACACCGGTTTGGGCGGCTGCTGAGCCCAGCATAGTATATGTGGTCGATCATTCGGCCCACAGTACTCTTATTGTACCTCGACCAAGTCGAGTTGGTCGCTTTTGCATGTTGGAACCCAGTTCCAAGCTTCAGAGTAAAATTTTTTGAGGCCGGTGTGTCCATATTGTAGTCCCCCAGCAGTATGTGTTTTTTAAATTTTTTATTGAAATTTTTATAGTTGTCCAAAAGCTCGGAAATCGCTCGCTTTTTGCGAATTCCAGCGTTTGGGAAGTGCATATTTGTGACCAAAAGCGTGAATTTATCGCCATTTTTGGTGCGCCCGAAGACTATCCCAGATAGCCAAGTTGGCGCAGATTTATATTCGCTAATTTCTAGTCCAATGTTATTTTTTACTGCCAGCAGTAGACCGGTGCCACCTTTGGCGTGATCGGCTTTCGCCTCTATACACGTGTATCCTGGTATACGGCAGCGGTAAGTTTTTTTAGTTAAAAATCTTTCCTGGAGTGCCAGGATATCGGGCTTAGCACTATCCGACTTTGAAAAATTCAGATAGTGCTCAAGTTCCTCTTTTATACTCTTCATGCCTCATATATTGTAGGTCATAACCGTCAGAGTGTTGTTTTTTGAGTAATTAATTTTTTGATTTTTTTGGCCACTTAAATTGGCGGATCGAAATTTTTTATTTTTTTCGCGCCTAATTTTCGCGCCCAGAGATTTTTCAATATTATTTATTTCAGTTTTTGATATGTTGATTTTTTGGTGGTCAATGGAGTGAATTTCGTGCCTCCATTGTCCGTTACGTTGTCTGATTTTTTTAACTGTAAACTGATAGTCTTTTAGGGTGCTATTTAGCACAATGTACTTTTTTACAGTATCTTTTTTGAGTTCTTGGACGTTGAGAACCAAGAATTTTTCGGTATTTTTTTGGTGATTTTTTTTGGAGATTTTGATATTTTATGATTTTTTTTGATGCTTTTTGAGTCATAATATGTGTTAGGGCTTATAAAATCGTCATCAGTACTCTATATCAGAGATTTCCTGATGTTCGGCGTCAGATCCAGGCTCTATAGCAGCTATATTGCTTCCTGGAGGCGCCTTATCTACGTTTGATACGAAATTGTTAAACACTTGTTCCGATATTTGCCCCATTCTGGCTTTTTCTGCCATCAATGCGTGCGCTGACGGGGGGCTATACCCATCAGATTCGTTTTTAGGGCTGAGATTCGGTGATATGAACTCTTTTTTGATCTCCATTGGGGAGCTCATATCACTGTCTACTGAGATATCCGAGAAATCATCACTATTAATAGTGGATTTGGCTGTTTTTTTGATTATAGGTTGATGATTGTCATCACCACTGCCGTCAGACTCGGTATCATCATCTGATGATACTTTTTCATTAGAGCTGGGAGGCATCACAACAGCATTTAATGAGCTGGCGGGAGGTTTTTTCAAGCCTACGGTGCCCCTCAGGCGATTTATGGTTCCCGGTTT
>LSSN01002198.1:0-27632 GCA_001970855.1 Smittium culicis
ACCTCCTTATACATACTCATATCAGTCAGATTTCCTTTTCTTCCTGCGTGGATTTTTTTAGCTGAGCTTTTTTGCATTTTTTTGTTATTTAATTGTGATTTGGGATAATTGTTTACCCTATGTTGGTTATTAACCCTAGGATAATCAGCAGTGTTGCTGTTTTGTACCTCATTTGTGCTGTATTGAGGGTCATTCCCCTTCACAACATCGCTAAATAAGGTTCTAGCACGTTTTACGGGCTTTCTAATGACCATAATTAACTAGATTGGTGTTTTATTTTTGCTTTTCTTTTTTTTTGTATGATTTTTATTTTTGCTGAAATTTATTTAAAAAAACCAAAATATTGGAAATTTGCGATTTATGAACTTTTTCATTCAGATTCTGCTAACTAAAAAACGTTCTCCAAACTTAGACGCTTAAAATCCAAAAAAAAAAAAAAAAGTCAAATAATATCACATAGGATGATTCTTCGTGTCAGAGATATTATTAATCACAATTTAAAAATATAAAATAAACTATTAAATATTAAATAGTAAACATATAAAATTTAATAAATTAAATTTTGAACCGATCCCCTTCACTACTCTAGCATCTCCATACCCATCGGGGCTTTCTTTATATCAAATCAAATTTTTTATAATTGCTTAGTGATAATTAGGATAAAACTTAGTGAGATCATTAATGAAAATATTCTACACCCCCTTTCCATATTAAAAAAGCTTGCTAGACGGATAAGTTTCATAGCAGCTTAGTCTTTTGAAGATAACTATGCGAAGCTATTTACTTAGTCGATGTATAAATTTCTTAGCTTTACTGGCATAACTAAAATAGGAAATGTGAACTGAGGTGCAGTGCAATTTTATAGGCATATTTTTGGTAAGTTTTAATATTTTAGTATGTTTATTTTCAATTGAAGATAATAGGGTCATTAATTTATAGTTTTGGTTGATCGAAAATAAAATAGTAAAAATAAAATCTAATTATCAAGGTTTAAAGTTTTGAATTAGTGCCAGTATTTTGAATTTTTAAGCAAATAGATATACGAGTTTTAAGATTTCACCATTTTTTACTCTTAGTTTTATTTTGAGGCCTATTTATTTGATAACAATAAAAACTAAATTTAAAACTAAAAAATGTTATGGAATTTTATTTATTTACATTTTATAAAATTTTTTTGAGAGAGTGCCCAAAGTTCCGGAAATAATTAGATTTTTATATAGCTTATGTTAGCTAAAAGTTGAATGTGTAGTCACTCGCTATTAGTATTACTATTTTTTATTTTCATTTTATTCAATAGTGTTTTATTAGTTTTTATTCTCTTTCTTTGTAAAATAAGTTTTTTTTTAAATCTCGGGATTTTATTGGTGCAATAAAAATATATGAAAATATGCAGTAAAATAAACTAAAAAATAGTAAAATTGGAGCAAGGCATAAAAAAGCTAATATTTGTAAAATAAGTTATGTTAGTTTTTATCCAATAATATCAGTGACTTTATATTTGAAATATCAAAAACAAAAATTTCACAACTCGAATCTAATCAAATCAAAAAAATAAATAAAATAAAAATTTTTTCATTGTTTTCACTAATTTCTTAATTTATATTTTACATAGTTTTTTTCTTTGTAATCAGTCGTTGGATCACTCTATTAAATATTTATTTCTCTACAAGTACGCTATCATCATAAACTTAAATTGACTTTTAAGCAATTAAATGTATATGTATATATATATTAAATGATTATATAAAGTATTGCATCATTAAAAGTTTTTATTGTAATTTAATCAATTAAATAAGATAAATAGGAAATTTAGCTAAAAAAATGCTTGATTTTTGTTTACAGAGTTTAGTTGTGGTATTTTGAGACAGTTTTGGCAAATAGCTCTCCGTGATGCACTGCTATTTCTATCTCTTTTTCCGAAACGGGTCTTTGTCCAGTTATTGAAGCAATTGATCCAGATCCGTACGCAGAACCACCAACAACTTGATCTACAAGGTATAAATTTTCATGGGTGAAGCCCAAAGGTACATATATCATTCCTTGGTGAATAAGATTAGGTAAAAATGTAAGAGCAGTCGTTTCTTGGCCACCAGCTTGATCTCCAGTTCCAGTAAACGTAGCGGCCATCTTTCCTACAAGGGCTTTTTTGAACCACAAAGCTCCAGTCGAATCGATGAAACTTTTTACTTGTGCAGGAGGAGTACCGAATCTAGTTGCGAAGCCAAACATGAAAGCATCACCCTTTTCAAATTCTTCTAATGTGAATATAGGTACAGATTCATCCTTTGGAGGAGCGTGCATCTTATCTAGGGCTTCTTGACTTAAAGTTTCTTCGAATTGGCGTAGCTCAACATTTACAAGATCTGTAGATTTTAAACCTTTTACGATGTTGTCTGCGACTGTCCTTAAGTGACCATAAGTAGAATAATATACGACATATACAGTTGGTTTAGCCATTTTGATATTTATTTTTTTGTTTTTGATTTTTAGTTAGATTTAGATTTTTTTTTAATCCATGGTGGTTTTTAGTTAATTTGTGGTCTTATCAAGAGAAAAATCTATTCTATTTATACTTTTTTGGAAGAGGTGGCGGTTAATACCTAGTTTAGCTGACGTTTTATATATTAGTTAGGGTTTCTATTGTTTACTAATCCATAAAACAAACAATTTGTTAAAATTAGAGTCTATTCTAATATTTCTGAGCTCTAATCATTCCTGAAAAAAAAGTTTCATTGGTTCTTCAATCTCTAATATAAAAGTTCTACAAACATTTTTTCTAGTAAATTTTTCTATAAAACGCCGTTTAGGGGAGTTCTTTTCTACGTATAACAGAAATATTCTTTAATCCCCCAAGTTCTGAGGCGCATAAAATATGGTTTTTATTATTTCGAATGTATATATTATGAATCCAGATCTTGGTTAATCTAGAGCTGCTATTTCATTATTTTAATATTGATCTACAATTATAAGTAGATATAGGATTAATTTTGACTGTGATTGACGACCAAAAAGTATAAAAATAACAAACTCGCAGCAGTTTGCGACGTGTCAAATTTATATTATCCCTTTCCCAACCAACTCGCTTTATAAAAATGAATGTATTGATTTGATAATGATTTATAAGAATTTTTATTATTTGCTGTTATTATAAGGCAGACAAATATTTCTTAATGCTTCGGAATTAATAATTTTTATTGAGTTATGTTGGGTATATTTGGTAGATCAAAAATAGTCTACCGCCCGCGAAAAGGTTAAAAAAGTCTGGAATTTTGGGCTAAAGCTTTAAATAAAATAATTAGATCAACTATTTCTCTGGAAAAGAAAATATCTGTAGATAGCTTTTAACCTATAATTTTATTTAATCTGGGACTTTAAGTTTGGATATAAAAAACAATTGAATAGCTTAAAGCTCTAGAAAACATTCCAAACGCGATGATTGGATAAAAATGTTCATCCTGAGTATATACATTAGAAATTCATAAACGAAGCGGATCATTTTGCAATAGAATTTCAATTTTCTAGTTTCAATTAGTTAATGCTATTGGATATTATATGCCAATGTTTCGAGTAGAAATGAAATTCAGTAAATATTTATTAAAATTCAGTCCCAATTCCAGTTAACTGGATTTGGTAGACCAAAGATTTCCATAAGAATTTAATAATAACATTCTATTCCAAGATCCACAGAACAATTTCCCTCCTAATATGCATCAACTAGAATAAACAAATTAAACTATCAGCATAAAAAAAAACAAATTTTTAGCAAGAGTGCATATGAGAAAAGAGAACTAAAAAAGGAGTTCGAGTATACTAAAACCAGTCTAATAAAACTGAAAGTTCGAAATTGAAACAATTAATTGAGCTCAGATGTTTATTAAAATAATATTTTTAATCAATTATAAAGTTTATTTAAATTCAATGTCATTTGAAAAACAGTAAAAAATTTCTACTAATATAGTTGGTGTAAAAACTGTTTAAATATTTAGCCCACGATTCATTTGTGGAATTTTAGGAATAGTTATAGTCGGCTCCCAGATTTCTAGAATGGTTAACCTTAGTTTTTGTTTTTAAAATTATATTTTTCACTAACACATTGTTACTAAAAAACAAGGTACAGATTATAAAATTTAGCTGTTAACCCAACATGGTAGAAACTGTTCATTTAAAAAATTAACAGTAATTATACATAGCTAGTCTTTTTGACTCAATCACTCTAGCTTACAAGGAATGTAAAAATTTTTTGTTCGAGGATACATACATATACTAATTTTGACGAACTTGTTATTTCTGTTATAAATTTCCTAGTTGTCAGATTTAAACTTTTAACTCTTTATAGTAAATTATATATACTACATTCTCTGAGACGGTTAACAATATGTCATGTTTCCATTAGAAATAAATAAGTGGCTAAAAAACTATATTTCCAAGTATTTCCCATTTTGAAGATTTTGGGCGTAGATAATGCATTGTTGCAGTTTAAAATTATTGGTTTCAGCGCTAGAAATTATTATAATTGGCTGAATTAATGAGGCGTTTCTATTATTATTCTTCTTTTCGCTCTAAAATTAACATTTCATTAACCCATTCAGGGGCCAACGCTCTTACACATAAATAAAAAAAATAATTATAATTGGATGTTATGAAGAAATTAGCCAATAAAAGACTATACTTTTGTATGACTTATAATATTGTTATTTGGTTCGATATTTTTGGTAGTTCAAAAAAAGCCAACTGCCCGCAAAAGGGTTAAATGACAATTTGCCATTTTAGATGTTTTTTAATTTTGAAACTAGCTTGCAATACGCCAGTTGCAAATTACCAAAAAAAAAAAAAAAGTAAAATCTAGGTTTCTAAATATACTAATTTAATTGGAATTATTTTTTTTAAAAAATAAATTAAAAATTAATTCGATAAGTTATAAGTTTTAGTTGCCATGTTAGAAATTATATCTTGGTTCATTTTACAGCCATTTACAAACATATCTGCGAATTGCCTTCTCACAGTTCAATTGACAATAGACCAGATTATTTGCAATATAAATAGCCAATTCACAAATAAAATTTACTAAAACTCGCAAATTTAATTCAATTAGCCTATAAAATCGCTTTAATAAAAATGAGGTATACTTCAAACAATAAATCGATATTTTTTCAATTTAAAATTCTTAAAGTTGCTATCTTAGAGGGTTGCCATCTCAAGCTCTTGCCATCTTAGAGGTTTTACTGTATAAAGTATATATGTATATAATTTGGTGGTATATACGCTAGCGTTTATAATTTTAGCTAAATCATCAAAACTTCTTTTTTGGCGACTTGCGAAATTTACATTTTTTTATTGTGCTTAATCTTAGTATTGTCAGGTGAACTTTGTCAATTTACCACGAAGAAATTAAATGATATCACGTTAATAAGACGGTGTTCCAAAAGGAAGCATTCTAATCTTCATCAAATAACCAATCCTTAGGATGAATTAGATTTTATTTTATTTTATTTTTTTTTTGAAAAATAAAAATTTATTAGTTTACATAAATGAGGTGATTTTATTGATATAAAATTTGCATATTAGCATATTCCTAACTATAAAAAATAGATTTAGTATTAAGCTAGACTTTTAATTTTATTGAATTTGTTATCAGATTAAGCGACTATTTTTATCCAATTAATGTAGAAAAGCAAAATAACTAGTAAAAAAGGAGCTCTGAACCTCAAAAGAATCTCACATATTTGCCAAAAATAAAGTAGGATATCTTTTCATTTTCCCCACATCTATCAACTATTTTGGTGCACAATCACTATAATTATTAAATATTAACTAAATAATATAATATAATATAAAATGAAAAATTGATTATATTATTATTCACTATATACGTTTCACTTTCATCTGTATTTTATATCGAGATATCGCTATTAATCAATGCTCTAAACATTTAATAGGTAAAAATGTAGTTCGAATAAAAGGCAATATTATTATAATTGTTTAAGTGTCGTAATATGTCGATATACCTATCAATTATCTAATTATATTTAACATGACCAAAAAATCGAAAAATCTCACAAGTGATTGATTAATGAGGATTTTTATTTTATTTTATTTTATTTTGTTTTTGTCTGAGAGATTTTATTATAATTTTTTTAAAAATATACAATAAACTATTTAAAAATATTTATAAAGCTAAAAAAATATTAAAAAAATATTAAAAAAATATTAAAAAAATGATTTTTTAACTGACTCCCCCCCTCCGCAGCTATATCAGATCCATACACACTGGGCATTGATTCAAAGAGGCTGGTGAATCACTTATAGTTTGAAGTATAAGTGTTCTGGGCACGCGGATGCCGCTCAAAAGTAAATAAAATGTTATTAGGGGATTAATTTTATCGAGACTGTACAAATAAATTGGTTTTTTGTATACAAATTTATTTTATTCTTCATCTCTTATAGAGTCAATATGAACAATTTATAAATCTTTCGCTTTTAAATATAATAATTGCTATAAATAAGATTCAAAACATTTTTTTGTTACTTGTTAGTAGCAGCAGTTGATGGTTTAATCATACAATTATTTTTTAAGTTAGATAGTATCAAATAATTCAATTTTATTTAGTAAATAGTGATTATCGACACAAGAAAATCTTTCTTATGTGATGTATTTATGATCATAACTTATCTCGTATATAAATTTTATTAAAAATTTCGAAATTATAAAATAAAGATCAATTTATTGAGATGTATATATAAATATTAAAATTTATATTAAACAGACTTTTTATTTGATTAATTAGCTATAAAATTATTTATGGATATCTTTTAATCAAAGTTTACTCTATCTATCAATTCACAATTAATAGTATATCTGCGAATAGTAAACTCGTCATAATTTTTTCTATAAGTCTAGAATATTATGGTATTTATCGCATCGAAATAAATAGCGCGTAATAAAAATAAATATTTGTTGGTATCAGTATTTTAGTTTATAAATATTTATACATAACTGGAATGACTATTATCTTATATTATAAAAATTTTGTATAATTATTTTTATTTTAACTAATTTTACTGACGATATGAGAAAACAGAGAAAAAAGCTATAATTTATAAGGCAAATATTATATCATTTCACTTAAAATATTATCTTCAAGGTCAAAATCATTGTTGAGGATTCGATTGTAGTCGCTGTTCTGGTCAGAGTACTGTTTGTTATTTTGCTGACGATCAGGGCTTTTCTGGTTACTTTTGTTTGCGTCAAAGTACACAAAATCATCAACAATTAAATAATCGTCGTCAGAATCGTCATGAAGGTAGTATTCATCGTCTTCGTAGTAGTTTCCATCATCATATTGAGAAGAATCGTATTCGAAGTTGTCAGGATCTGTTTTTCGGCTATTATCGACGACTTGGTAATAATCTTCGTAGTCAGCGTTGGCAAATTCAGGTTCAAATTTAGAGTCATCAAAGTTTTGAGAGTTTTCACTTTGAAGTTCAAAAAAATCCTCATTATTATCGCTGTGGCATTTATAGCTATCGCGCTGTCCTGACTGATTATGATTTTGGTTATTTAATACGTGTTTTGGGATATTTTTTTGAACATTATTTTTTTGTGAAATGTGTTCGTTATATACCTCATAATCTGGCTCTTCGTATTCATAGATGTAGTCGGAATCATCGTTTCGATTATAGTATTCGCCATTAATGAAATTATTATCGCCTTCATCTTCATCACGATCATCGCCTTCATAGCTATCAGCTTGATCCTCATAACTATCATCCAAATATTCTTGTACTCTGATGTTATTATCGTTATATTCGTCTTCATCATCGTCTATATCCTCATAGAATTCGCTATATTTATATTTTTGGTTATTTCCTGGGCATTGGTACCCTGTCTCTTCCAAGACTTTCTCATAAGAGTGTCTGTTTTGGTTTATAGCTGAATTGTATCTGAATATGAAATCGGCGGTGTTTTGATCGACTTGGATATCATACTCATCTTCATCATCGTTAAAGTAGTCGTCGTCGATGTTGAATTTTTCGGGGTACGATTTATCAGCAGTTGGGGATCTTTGTTGGCGCGAATTACATTTTGAAGCGATGTTGCTGTAATCTTCATCGTCAAGGTAATTATCATTGACTACATCGTAGCCAGAAACTTCGTCGTCGTCGTTGTAAAATCCTGCATCTTCGTCATCTTCATCTTCGTCATCTTCAAGATCAACCGGACTTTCGTCAATGTCATCGTTGTAACTTGCGACATTGCACTTTTGCGGTGTCTGAATATTGTCATAGTAATCTATCTGCTCTTCGTAGCTAAGGTAGTTTTCCGGGGAATTGGATATGTTATCAAAGTTATCGGGTTTTCGAGAATAGCAGGCGTTTGAGCGAGCATAATCGTTATCTAGATCGAGCTGGTCGTCAAATTCAACTTCGTTGTAATCATCACCATTGTAATCATAGTTTTGGTTACTGTAGTTTTCAAAAGAGTCAGTATCGTCGTCGTCGTAATCATCAAAATCATTTTGGCCATACTGACCATAATCAGGTTCTTGATCATCTTCGCCAAACATCTCGTAGTACTCTACTTTAGGTACAGCGAACGAAAATTTAGTGTTATCTTTATTGTTTTGAGAAGAAATAGGATCTTTGGGGTCTGGGCCAGGTCTAGGCACCGGGTACCCATTAATTCCTGTAATAAAATGGTCATTTGAAGAGCTATGTTCGTTAGATGCTTTTCTATCTGTTGAGCCAATTTCTCGGTGCTCTTCGGAATCATCAGGGATCGAATGGTCAAGGAATGTGAGCAGTTGTTGCGGAGACAAGCTGAAATCGACATTTACGTTGACGTTGATTTTATCTTCATCATCATCATCATCATCTTCTTCATTGTCGCTGTCGTAAATATCGTACACGTACGATCCCGAATTTTCTTGGTTGTAAGCGTCGTCGCTTTTGTTTGGGCTAGAATTCAGTTTTTTCAGCGGTTGCTGGTTGCTTTTATTGATGTTTGCAGGCGCTTTGCTTCTTTCTGGAATTTTCGGGAGCGAATTTACGGACGAGCCTCTGAACTGCGACTTGAGTAGAATTGGGCGCTGTTGTTGCTGGATGTACGATTGTCTGTTCAAAAAGGATTCTCTGTTTGATAGTTCAGACATTACAAGTGATAGAGCAGATGGGAAATATATTAGGGCAGTTGCTTGGAATTTCATTCTACGGTTTTAAAGTTTCTTTAGTTTAGTTTCCTTTTTTACTAGATTTATTTTTGGAATTTATACGAAAAAAGGGTGATTTATTGGTGCTAAAATAAAAATTAGATGATGTGTTTATTGCGTTTTCAAGTGGTATGTTATAGATTCTTTTTGATAAATAAAAAGAGTATGTTGTAAATGTAATTAGTCAGTGCAGGCAGTGTATTTTACAAGTCGAATATCAAAAAGTTTGTAAAAAGTAATTAAAAATCAAGGTTTTTAAATATAATTAGTAAACTTTTTGGTTTGAATTAATGTAAGTGGTAGTGAGTAAATGTTTATTGCTATGTGAAACTGTAAGCTTTATAATTTTCGATTAAACAAAATATGAAAGCTATGAATTTGATTTTTTTTTTTCACTCTTTTTATAAAAGTATCAAATGGTTCAGTTTTTTTTAATATCTTCAACCTTCAGCTGTATGTAAAAAAAAAAAGATGTGTTAATGGGTATGGATAAATAACAAGATATTTGTGAATGAGTAATTGCGAATAATTATGAATAGCCTTTTAATAAAATGTGAAGGATTTAGGCTTTTTTATATAGTTTAAATTTTTTGCTTCTCTAGTGTGGTTATTTTTACACATTACTAGCCAGGAAAAAAAAATAGTAATAAAAATGATTATTTACTATTAAAAAAGTATTTATGCACCTTCATGGGGTGGGTGGTGGTGTGTGTATGTTTCTATTTTTATCAAACGCTTTATTAATTTTATTAAACTCCCTTTAGTTTATGAGCAACATAATGTGGATATGGTAGGTGTTGGAGGAATTTTTCTTAGTTGTTTATATCTCGTCTAACAAATATAAACATGGCAACCTAAGTTTTTAGTGGTATATAAAGGGTATTTTCATGTGTTTGATAGTGGCAGCTTAATTTCTTTTACCCTTAAATGAGAAATGAGTCTAAAGCGCCGAACATTTTAGATCCACGATTATGCAGTTGATGATATTTAGGGGGCATTTTTTTTTATTAATCTGTTTATGAAAATTGGTTTTAATGCTATATAGAAAAATGAATTCATGCGTGTAGCTAAATATTGGCATAAATCGGAGCATTTTTTTTAATGAAATTTACGCATAGCATTTAAATAAATAAAAAAGATTAGAGGGATGGATAAAACGAGTTAATTCATATAATAATTGTTTATTTTCATGAATAACTATAATATATTTTGGAGAGCGGCTATTTGCAATATCAATTATTGCTTTATCTTTTTATTTGTTTGAGGATGAATAATGCTTTCGACAGCTGATTTGAATGAATGTTTGTAAAGTTAAGGCTAATTTTAATGTTAAATAAAATGTTAGATATAAGCAAATAATAGTAGATGCTTGAATGAAATATTGTCAGATGATAAAAAAAATTTTTTTTGTAGCAAAGGTAAGATTTATTATTCAGGTTTGATAGTAATGAAAGAAAAGTAGTACTTTAATAGGCACCGCACCCAAATAAAGACCAAAAAGAAAAAGAATAGGAATTTGGGCAATGGATGGCATAAGTGGATAAAAAAAATATAATTTTTTTAAACTTTTTTTTTTTTTTGGACATACATAAAATATTAAGCCAAGAAACTCTATGTGATCATTTATTGAATTTTTTTTTTTGTTTGTAAGAACTAAAAATAAAAGCAGTAATTGAGGCTAAAAAATAAAAGCACAGACTTGACCAAAGCTTGTGTATAGCATTTATATGTATTCGTTTAAATAATTGGTGTTTAGTAACATCTACTGTATATTTAACAGGATTCTGGAAATGTCAAAAGTCAAAATGAAAAAAATCGGGAAAGTATAGGGTATGAGTAGAGGGAGAGTTTGTAGTAAAAGTTTCAAAGAAAAATTGTGTTGAGTTTATAGTTTGATTAAATCAATAATTTGGCAATTACAGTGGAATTTTTTTGTGATAAAATTGACAAGATGTATAGTATGTATGAGCCCGAAAAAGGCGACAATTAAGAAAAGAATTGCATAAACATCAAAGGCGGTAAACAAATTATAAGCATAAATTATGTGCGAGTAATTATGGGCGGATTGGTGAGAGATAGTTTGGGGTTCGAAATTTCTTGGGAGGGGAGGGAGGCGGAAAAATATATGCGAAATTGTAATAAATCAAGCAATGAGTGTTTGGATATATATTTTTTGTAACCATGATCAAATTCAAGAATTAAATTGTAAAAAGTTAAAAAAAAGAGCCGTATTTTTTCCATAGTTATTAATATTAGTATATGGGGGATATAAGTCAGTAAGGAGGAAGAGGCGTATACATTTGTTTGTTAAATTAGGAGATAGTAAATATGTTTTGTATTAGTGTGTGAGGTAAACAAATGGAAATCGTACAAGAAGGCAGCGGTAAAATAATTTATTAGTAAGTAGTAGGATTAGTGAGAGATGGGTATAAGGAAAGTAAAAAAGGGGGGAGATGGATAATATTTTAAATGCGAGTTTGGCAGAAGTATAAAATGGATATAATGGGTATCTGCAAGATCGAATAAATAAATTCAAATAAAAAAATATCATAAATATCAAATATTATTTCTCCAACGTTATATTAGTAACGGTAAATATTATTATTAGTACAAGGATTAAATTTAAAGATAGTATAGTTAAGCAAACGAAGCATTTTTAACATATATCAAGTTTACAATATTTGCTTATTATCTGACGTTTAAAGAAAGGGTAAAAGAACAAAAGTACAAATCGACAAATTAAAAAAAAAAGAAGAAAATAAGGATGAAGGTATATATGATAGGACTAGGAATTGTTCTTATGGGACTAGTATCAAGCGAGGAAGCGCAAGATGGATCATCAAGCATAAGGACGCGAGAAGACGGTGAAAGTGGTGGCGAAAGCCATAAGACAAGGTCGGATAGGGGTGAGTGGACGAAAGAGGGGGAGCATGTGGGGGATACAGCGCCATCAGATGTAAGTAGCGATAGGAAGGAGGGCAGGGATAGGAGCAGGAGTAGAAGCAGAGGCAGTAGAACGGGAACGGGGACTCGAACATCTACGGGAACGAGGAGCACCGATACGCACATTTCCAAGATAACGTCGATATGGATGGGGAAATGCAAAGCGAACAAGAAATGGTTTGGGACACGAACAGGAACAGGAACAAGAACACGAACACGAACAGGATCAAAAACAAGTACTGGAACGAGAACATGGACTGGAACGAGAACATGGACTGGAACGAGAACATGGACTGGAACGAGAACTTGGACTGGGACGAGAACTTGGACAAGAACAAGAACTGGTACGCATGATAGCGAAGGAAGTGAAGACGGATCAGATGGCAGTTCGCATAGCAGGACGAGGGAACTTTCTAGGACGGTTTGGCATAAAAAGACGAGAAGTAGCGGTAGTGGTAGCGAGGAGAGTATGCCGCGGACTCGAGTGGAGAGTGGGGTACTGATAGTTGATCTAGTGGAGACGGTTGTTGTGACGGAAACAGCAGCAGCGTAGTAGCTAGTATTATTTTATTGTTTAATATAATTTTTTAATATATGAACATTTAAATTGTCAGGTACATTGCAATATTAGCAGTAAATTAAACTGATTAACAAATTGATATTT
The DNA here is from genome assembly GCA_001970855.1 of Smittium culicis. NCBI lineage: Eukaryota > Fungi > Kickxellomycota > Harpellomycetes > Harpellales > Legeriomycetaceae > Smittium > Smittium culicis. The sequence goes on from LSSN01002198.1 coordinate 12,814, forward strand.
TGCATTATAAGTGTGTATACATTAAATAGATAGTTTGCGCGAGTGCTAAGTAAACTTTATTCCTGCTATTATTATGCAGTGGTGTTGTACTCTTTAAAAAAATAGTTACGCTGGATTGAATGGAGTATCTACTATACATAGATAGTTAGCGAGTACATCAGCGCTAGACTATTTTAATATTTGAGACAGAATATGTATTTGTGAGAATTAAATTTGCAGGTAATGGGATTATTAATACTTAGTGTGGTTGGGCAGGGGAGGATAAGCCTTGGCTAATTTTTAAACGCAAATGAAAAAAGCAGTTTGTGATAAATTTCGAGAAAATGAACGTTAAGTGGTACATGTGTGGACGGCATAAGGACATGCGTTGTAATAAGCAAATTTTTTATGGTAAGGCGTGATTGCAGAGCGCGACAATTGGACGAGTGCGTGATTTTTGAAGAACTGAGTAAAGAGAGCGAAAACGCGTCATATTTACTGGTAACGAGCAATACGCGAATTTGGGCAGTGTGATTGGGTGTATGAATAAAGAGCGTATTGGGAGTGGCGGAGAAGAGAGTTGCAGGTTAGTGAATAAGCGCAAATGGCTACTGGATGGATGCTTATTGGCTTCGGCTGTGTATTCGCGGAGAGTCGACGTACAGATAGAAATCGTAGATGATTGGCAGGGTATTTGCAGGAAGTATGGTGTGCTAGGAAAGATTTGCAGTGCAGGAAAATAGCCAGTAAGAGCGTAGGAAATGGCAGAAGCATATTGTATGGAGGCAGAATTATTGAATGGTTTGCGTTAAAGAAGTAACACAACGCAGAGATTTCCAGATTTTCCAAACGCTGAAATAGCACTAACGCTGACATTGGCACTAACATTGTCATTATCTTTAAGCACTATCACTATCACTAGTAATTGGTGTTTGATGCGAGTGGTATGGGGGCTAGTAAGGGATTGGAAGGGAGAGGGTGAATGTTGCAGCTAAGGGCTTTGTTTGTGTGACAGTTGAAATGTATAGGCCCAAATCCAAAACATTAGAGGGCAGAGGCAAAAACAGTAAGTAGGGCACAAACAAGGTACCAAAAAGAAAATGGTGGAGACGGGGGTGGAGGATTATACATAAGCAGCTAATAAAGAGCAGCGAATGGTGAGCAGCCTTAATGTGGGCAGCAGTGATTAGCGCGTAAATAAATAAAAAAAAACAAGAAGCCAAACATTAAGCAAGGCAAGGTCTAATGAGATCAAAGAGCTCGAGATATTGTGAGCAGTGAAACCCGCCACTCCAAAGCCAAATAGAAACAAAAAATAAAAAATAAAAATAGTTCAGACAATTGCGTTCAAACTAGACAAGAAAAATAGCAGCGATAAATAGGGGTAGCTGAAAAGGGCACAGTTAGAGCACAGTCGAATGTGATAGAAGAGGATAGCGCAGTGCTGCTGGAAAGAGTCGAGTGGGATAGGGCGACTCAATAGGCAGCATTTAAGGGTAAACAAAAAGCAGGCAGCCTATCGCCATCACAGAGCGACACGCACGTTGCAGCAGCAGCCAATAATCGAGTGTGCATAGGCAGCTCGCGTATTTACAGAAGTGAGGAAATAGGATCAGCCTATTTTCGGACAGCGTGTCAGAGAAGAAAAGCGATTCCCCCAAAATAGAGGAGGCGAATAGGAGATTGGGTGTCAAAAGAGGAAAGAGGGATGAAATAGGAAATTGCGTGTCAAGAAGTGAAAGAGGGATAAAATAGGAAATTGCGTGTCAGAAAGGGGAGATGGGGGGGGGGGGAGAATGGGCGCGGCAGTGGGGCGGGGCAAATCACCTACGCCCTGCAGCTATTCCCGCGCCCGCCTATAGCCATACGAAAACGCAGCCCAAGAAAGCAATTAAAGGGCTTAATTTACTGAGCGAAACAAAAAATACTATGTCTGCTGTAATAGGATTTATAGGCTGCGGGGGAGGGGGTTTTTTATGTACAGTGGAAAATTTTTTCGCTCTGCATTTTTTTTCTTTTTCAAATCCTTTTTTTTTTTTTTTGTAGGGTATTTAAAAGCGCAGCGAAAGTAAGCAGCACTCAAAATTTTTTTATAATTATTTAACGCCTACGTAGCTAAACTGTTCCCCTCCATAATTAAATATAAAGAGGTTCCAATTAGTTCATACACTTATAATATATCCCTTATAAAATAAATATTTGGGTTTACTAGCTTTATAGAATTTCTATTATTATATTTACTTCTGTATCAACTCCTTTTTTTTTATTTTTACTCTTCACTCGATTGCTATACGTGTAATTATCTCTGTAGTTATTATTACAAAAATAATTTTTTTCTAAATACTTCCTTGTATACTCTCCAACCCAACTACCGCATATCCCTATATTTTCATTTCGTCCATTTAGACACGTTTAAAAGATATATACAATGCCAAGAGTCGCTGCTGCCCCAAAGAAAACCAAAACCACCACAACCGGACGCAAGAAGAAGGACGAAAATGCTCCTAAACGCGGTCTCAGCTCATACATGTTCTTCTCCCAGGAATATCGCGAACAAGTCAAGCGCGAAAACCCTGATGCCACCTTCGGCCAGCTCGGCAAACTTATGGGCGACAAATGGAAGTCCATGACTGACGAACAGAAGAAACCCTATGCCATTAAAGCCGAAATGGACAAGAAGCGCTACGAAAAGGAAAAGGCCGAATACGTCCCTCAATAATTCCTATTTACCCGTTTTCCTCTTAAATAAATACCTTACCCCCCTCCTCCCCTCCCATTTATCCTTTCACTCTTGTTTAAAGAAAATTAGCTCTTTTCACTTTTTTTTTTTTTGTTTCTATTCATTACAATACTCTTTTCTTACATTAAAGCCTACTTTTTAATTTCTAAATATAACTATAAATTTAATATTATATTCATACCTATAATTACATCGACAGCTCTCATCTGATACTTTAATCCATATATCACCTCTTCAGTTCATATTGAACATTTAGGCTGGATTATTAAAAGAAGCATAACAACCAGATGTCTCTGCGTACTGTCTATCATTCGATTTAGCGTATGCTGTTCTAACACTTCGGTAAAAAAATAAAAAAAAATTAGCGAGTAAGCCAGGTCACTCGGCTCTTATTGTATTTTAATTTATTTATTTATTTATTTATTTCTTCATAAAAAAAATAATTGTAAAAACTCACGCAAATACAAATCATCATTTTAGCCACATGTAACGTCTTTTTAGTACGATTATATGTATACTATTTATAAGTGTAGATATTGAAGTATCGTTAATTTGTTATTCACATGACTTTTTGTGCTACTATAATCACACACACTCCACCCAAATATTTCCTATTCCAGCTTTCAAACCTACTCTGAATTTTTTGAGGCTAATTCTCACTTTGCTGATACATATATTTATTTTTAGAGTTTGCCTTTTATATCCGACAAACTCGCTCCAATTTGCAATATATAGAGTATATAATATATATACTGCGACTTGATATCATTACTAATCCTTGTTTTTTTTTTTCATAGCTGAATATATTATGCAAGTAATTATGAGCCTTTTTTTTTTGTAAAAAAGCCAAATTAAGAAAACATGATTATCACACTTCACTCTAACTCTTCATTTGCTTTTTAAATACTCAGCATGACATGACAACCTTAACAAATCCTGAATGTCAAAAATTAAATTTGAAATTAATGCGTAGATGACACCCTTTTTAACTTGCTTTTTTATATTTTATTCTTAAAACAACTGCAAAATAAAAAAATAAAAAAATATGGATGGGATTTGCATCTAAAAAAAAACTTTATTATTAACCTTTTTTATACTTTCGTTTGACATCTTTTTCATTTGACAGTTTTTTTTTACACCTTCTTATTCCTGAATAATTGACTTTATTCATTCATTGAAAACTCATTATCACCATTTTTTTTTTTTTTTGGCAATTGTTCTGTCTATGATCTTCCTCTTGAATATAAATACTTCCCTCAAAAGCCTCCCAAAACCCATTTATATTATTTCTTATTCTTACTGCTTTTTAAAATATTTTCATATCCCAATTCTATTTCTACAAAAAAAAGCCTTCCAAAAAAATATACTAATTATTGCCTTATTTTCAACAAACGGAAATATCCTCCAATTTTCTCTGTTTCTCATATCCCAAGCCATAAATTTTCAGACCCCTTTTATAATACTATACATCACTCTTTCACTTTCCTATTATTGCTTATACAATCCCTTCTCCTGGGTTTTTTTTAAGCCATATTCTTCAATCTGCATTCATTCATTCATTCATTCATAATCCATTTCATTCATTATTAATCACCCCTTTATTCTGTACATATCCATCAACTCCCCTCCCCTATCGATTCATCCTTCATATCGCTTTTCTCTAACTTGGCCCTTTGTACTTGTAATCCTCTTGTTCTTTAATTGTTATATATTTTCCTCATAATTCCTCTACGCTCATATAACCCCCCTCCTCCATATCTTTAAATACCACTATAATATCACCTATACATACTTATAATGCCCTATTCCCTCCCATCATACTCCGACTATCACTTATAACTCCTATTTTTTTTTATATATCGCCTCTTTTCGTTTCTTTAGAATTTAATATCCTTTTCCTTTACTCACCTCCTTTTTTTTTTTATATCAATACTCAGCCTCCTTTGCTTACATCTCTCCACTATTCGCCTCACCAAATTTTCTGTAATTGCCTTTTTCATTTTCTTATATATCACATCAAAGTCTTTATAGTAAAAATTTATAGATTTCCCGCCCCTTTCTTTCTTTTTTTTATACTCCTCAATATTTTAATTTCCCTTTCCCTCTCCCCAACCCTCTATAATATAATCCAAAGAATATATAAAATAACCTTTCTTTACTTTATTGTCCTCTTTTTTTTTCTCATTTTAATATTCAGATTCCTCAAAAGAATAAAGAAATTCCTCAATACATACCCACTTTATATTGCATATATGTTAATCTAATATCAAAAATCAATCAATTAAACCCGCACACTTCCAATTTCATCTCCCCATTTTCCCTCACTGCCTTCACATTTCAACAACCACAATTAAATACAATTAAACATACAACCCCCCCCCCCTTTTTTTTTTAATTCATCAACATCGATCTTTAATATTTCACAATATACTTGATATTAAAAGTATCAAATCTATCTACTGTTGCTGATACTCGATCCCACTCAGTTTTTTTTTTGATAATTTCTAAATCGGTTAATATCCAGGCTTTTGGTACACATTTAATTATTTTTTTTCTTTTCGAGACTATTTCTGTGTTCTTTTCCAGCCCTGTTATCAAAGTCATATTATACATATCACATCTAAAATCTCATACCATTTTTATCTATATTTTTTTTTAGCATTTAGAACCTCACATCACCTCACCTCACTCTAATTTACATATACAATTACATCGCTGATACTATAAACATACACACACATTAATCCTTTCTCCTACTTATATATCTGATAAATAATACCCACAATAATCTTTACGCTTACAGAAATACCTCCCCCTCCCATAATATACATTTAAATGACAATTAAAAAAACATTATCATTACAAGACTCTTATTTATCAAATAATCAAACGTCGAAACTTATCACTTCCAACAAATCTGCAATGAGTTCAAAAACAAAGTTTTTTGGAAACTATTTACTACTACAAACAATAGGCGAAGGCGAATTCGCTAAAGTTAAATTAGGCCTACATAGAAACACTGGCCAAGAAGTAACACTTTACAAATTTAAAATTAAAATTAAAATTCACGCTCTATACATATACAAATTTACATTTGATTTTATTTAATTAATCATAGGTCGCAATAAAGTTAGTCAAAAAAGAATGGGTAGACAGCAAAATAAAAAAAGCGAAGATTATTAGAGAAATTTCATCACTAAAGGTAAAAAATATTTTCCATCAACTTTAATATATAACTATAACTATAACTAAATTATATCAAATAAAATATCCATCAACCTAAAAAATAGAAAGTAAACCATGAAAACGTTGTTCGACTGTATGATATCATCGAATCTGAAAATCATATCGGTTTAGTTCTTGAATATGCCAGCGGCGGCGAACTCTTCGAATACATCATGAAAAATCAATACCTAAGAGATTCTGAAGCTAAACGGATTTTCTCTCAGCTAATTTTAGCCGTCTCATTCCTCCACGAAAACGAAATCGTTCATCGCGATTTGAAACTCGAAAATATTTTACTAGACTCCAAAAAAAACGTCAAAATAACCGATTTCGGGTTTGCTAACCACTTCGACGAAGTCCATGGCGAGTTAATGATCACATCCTGCGGATCTCCTTGCTACGCTGCGCCCGAGCTTGTCGTTAGTAATGGCATGTACTCTGGAACTAACGTTGATATTTGGTCTTGCGGTGTCATCTTATTCGCAATGTTAGCTGGGTATCTACCCTTCGACGATGATGAATCAAACCCAAATGGTGAAAATATTAATTTGTTATACAAATATATTCTATCCACTGAGCTTTATTACCCTGCCCAAATATCTAAATCTGCTAAATCTCTCCTATCAAGAATACTTGTCACTGATCCAAAGAAGAGAGCTACTATGCGCGAAATCCGTCAGCACCATTGGCTAGAACAATATAAACAGCTGTATGAAAGATTTGACGGAAGTTACAGACTCGCAACTATTAACGAGGGTCAAAGCATGCTTTCTCAAAAAACTAAAAAAATAAAGCTTTTTTTTAACCAGTCTTCAAAGACAAGCGATTCTAGCAAGACTGTTACTAGCACTAAAAACTCATCGAAATACAGTTTCAAGCAAAAAGTAAATTTTCCTAACAGTGCGCCTAATTCTCAACAAGAAAAGTCCCCATTTGCAGTAAAATCAAACGCTTCGGCAAATGGTGCTCTTGGTTTATTTTCGAAAATTAGCAGCGCACTTGCTTCAAAATTAAGAAAGAAGGAATTGAAAAATTACAAAAAAAACAGTAGCGTGACAGAAGAAATAGACGATGATCATTCGCTGAGCACTCAAGGTAACCAGCTAGTCCCTTTGATGAGAGAACACCGGAAGCAGAACGATAAAGTTTCTGAAGAATTTAAAAGCAGGATCATCAAAGCAGATTATTATTCTGCAGAGCCAAAAATCATCAGCTGGATAAGCAAAAAGTTGTTGCTTGGAGAGAACTCTGAAAGTTCAGAGTACAAGAGACTCAAAAAAATAAACATTCCGAATGATTCTAGGCTTTATACAAACTTGGCGCCAGACCTGTTAATGTCGCATGTGATCAAAGTTGTAACCAAGCTAGGGCTGTTAGTTCCTACAGGCAGCAAATCAAGCCTAAACACTATGAAAATAACTGTGGTACGACCAGGAGCCAAAATCTACCGGACCAAAATGATTCGAAAAAACAGCAGCAGTGCATTACTAGGATGCTTTTACACAAAGAAGAGAGAGTCCAGCGCTTCAAAAGGGTCATCATTAGCCGCAGAAACGGCCAAATCTGTTGATGGTGCAGCGAATAAATTGTCAGGAGAGCAAGAGCTGAAAGAGAAGAAAAAAATCAAGATTACAATAAGAGTCTGTAGAGTCAGTAAGAGAACATCGATATTTGCGTTAGAATTTAGCAAAGCCCGCGGGTACAGAGAATCTTACAACAATCTAGTAGATACGATAGTCAACTCGCTAGAATTGACAAGATGAAATTATTTCTGGAACTTTATTTAATGTTTATTTTTTATTTTTTTTAGAATTTTTAAATATATATATATATATTCATTTGTAGTTGATAAATAGAACAATGTTTTTTTTTTATATATGATAATAAAATCGTGAAAGAAAAAATAAAAAAACTAGAGCTAATGCTAAACTTGAAATTTATTCAGAGTTGACCCACTGGAGGGCAAAATGGCCGACGAACGGAAGAGGGGTGTATTCGAGAACAGCGGCGTCTTTATAAGCCTGGTAAGCGATGTACGAGTAACCCGAAACGACGGAAACGAAGACGATAAAGTTGGGAAGGATCGTACACAGGATCAAACTAGCAATCTATAAATGTTTTAATTTACAATATTTAGCGAAAAAAAAAAATAAAAAAAGTTAAACTCAGTAGGAGAGTGGGAAAAAAAAGAAGAAGACTTACAAACACAATAATGGAGAGCAGCAGCGATTGGTATGCGTGGAAGCGGACGTAATCGTTCTGGCGCTCAAACACGAGCAAGAAAATGCCTACGAGCAAATAAGAAGGATGTTAGCTGTAAAAGGGAGTAGGCAATAAACATATTGGAAGGATGGAGAATGACTAATTACCCGATAGGCATCCCAGCGAGTAAGCGAACGCGGCCTCGAAGTCGAGCCTGATGGGCAGCGTCGTCGCGTACCTGCTCACAGCAAGCCCGCCATCGGCCGAGTATCCGGCCTCAATATCGCCGGATGCGTGGCTGCTGGTCGATGTGTTCGGGTACGCGCGACTGCCGCTGGCGTTGGTGTCGGAATTGATGCGGTGGTCGTCGTTATCGGTGTTGCCGTCGCGTGCGGGATCAGCGTGTGGATTGGCGATGAACCCCTGGTTTTGGTATGAGTAGTACTGGTTGCTCGCCATAACGATTCTGCTGGGCTAAATTGGTCGAAGTCAAGTGCAATATGACGTATTTATAGTTGTTTGTTTTTTTTTTTTTTAATATGTGACGTGGTATTTATTTCTATTCTTTAAAAGATGTGAGATTTTTTTTCGTTTGAAGATTGATTTACGTGAGTGAACTAGTGAAGTGTATGTGATTAAAATGAGATGTTAGAAAGGATTGATAGTTTTCTTTTATAGTGAGGAGGAGAGAGGGAGAGAGAGAGGATAGAGGCGAGGTTAGTGAAAAATAATAGGATAGAGTAGATTAAAAGATACGGCTATAATGAGCTTTAAAAAAAAAAGTACAATAGAATGGAGCAAGTCAAAAAAAATAAAATTAAAAAGCAGTAATTTATTTATTGTTGAGAGCCTAAATCTTATTCGCTCAAAATTAAGATTATTATTTCTCATTCTCACTAAAAAAAAAAAAAAAGCTGTATTTAATTCGAGTAAATAAAATTATCAGTTCAATATTATACCTTTTTGTATTTTTTGCGAGGAGGGAAAGATTGAGGAGGGCGGGAGGAAGTAGGATAAAAAAAAAAAGAAAGTAACTAATCTATATAATAAAAGAAAACAGCTAAAGGCTAAACAATAGTTGAAAAAACAGAGATTTTTTTTTTTTTTATAAATACTATTCAAGTAGGGATTCAGAGTAGTGGAAGAGTCGGAGGAGACGGCTGAATTCAGAGGAGAAGTTGCTAGGCCTAGTGAATGATGCTTGCAGGTTTTCGAAATCGAGGTCAGAGAAAGTCTCAAATAGCGTCTGTAGCAGCGTGATGAGGACTTTTAAGAAGAGTACGAAGAGTTCGGCTTGTTGTTTGATTGAAGTTGAAGGTGCGGTTTGGGACTCGAGGAGGTCGTGCTGCAGGTGGTGGGAGTGGATGTAGAGGATTGTTGAGAGGAAGTAGTGGCTGCAGAGGTTGACAGAGTAAACGAGATGCTTGATGCTTGCTTTAAGTTCAGAATTGTGGTTGTTGTTGATGTTGTTGATATTGATGTTGCTTAGTAACGTGCTTGTAGACTTGATAATGCGTACTAGCAGCTCAAAGCTCTGCATAAATTTAATGTCGACTAGCCTGATCTTTTTGTAGTGGCCACTAGGGTTCATATGCTTGCTTGAATTTCCAGGGCTTGATCGTAAATTCTGTTGGTTAGCTCTGCTAAATTCGATATTCGGGTCGCTGTAATTGCCACTGACCCACTCAACAACAAGCGAGGAAAGTTTGAAAAGCGATATTTTAGTTTGGATATTGGAGTATTTGTACTTCGTTTGGCTGATAAACAAATCGAGTCTTTCTATTAAATTTAGCCCAACACAGCTGATAACAATACATTCGACTAGGAGTAAATTAAGATCAACAATATTGAGTTGGTACCGGTTTAATGCGGAGGCTGAATGCGAGCAGTTTGTGTACATATTTTGTGAAGAGTTGCATAGCGAATTTATCGACATATTTAATTCGCAGCTTATATGTTCAAAGAGGTATGCATCTAGTTTAGGGGAATCGGAATAATTATTTTTAGTTACTTGCTCCAAGCTTTGAATTACAGGACCTAGTTTTTCGACCAGGAAAGTAACGGTATCCAAGTTTTTCTGGTGACTTTGTTTAAGTTTATTTGGGTGGTGTTCATGCTTAGCTGATTTAAGAAAGAATGACAGTTCTTGTAGTTTGCTGTTAATTGCAGTCGTTAAGGGGTTGATTTGCAGGTTGTTTTCATCCAAGCTAACGTTGTGCATTTTAGTTCTGATGCTTTCTACCTGGAGTTGGTGCTGTGTATTCGGTTGGCTAGATGTCTTTTCGAGTTGGTACTGCCTACTTTGCTGGCTGTGAGTCATTTCAAGCTGGTGTAGTTTTAAATTTGTGTGATCAATACTAGTATCAAAAAATTCCTCAGAGTAACCAAGCTCTTTTAGCCTTAAACTGCTCAACTCGCGTTTGTTTTTTAGCCTTTTAAATTGAGATGGTTCAGATCTTTGGGCTATGTATGGAGCATCTTTAATTGGGGTATCAATGTCCATTTCAGTAGAATTTAATGCTGAAAGTTCGATTTTCCTTTTCCTGTCCTTTTCTTCGTTTTTTTGCGAAAAGTTATTGGAATCTTTGTTACCAACCGAGAAGTTTGCAAGCAGATTAGAGGCTTTGTTAAAGGAGGAAGAGTTTCTGCTACTTATAAGCCCACTCTCTAATCTTGTAAGCAGGGCTATAAAGGAATCTTTCCATAGAGACTTCCAGTACCCTTTTAGATTAAAGGTAGAATTCATATCCATCTTATGCTTGAAAGTGTTTTTAAACTGACTATTTTTGTTTGTTGGTTTGAGCTCTGAGCGATTTAAGTAGTTTACAGAGGAATTGTTGGAGAATTCGTACGAATTTGAATCTTTTTCAGGGGTAAGCAATGCAGTATCTATGTATACGTTGTTTCGAGTAGGGAATTGAGGAAAATGGGAAGGCTTTTGGCTACCTTGTAGATTGGGAGTTTTGAGGGGCGTGAAATTGGCGGAGCAAAAATCAGGTACAGGAAGATTTGTTGATCTGTTGTTTCTACTTGCTGAATCAATCGACGTCGGGCTAGTTTCATCGATTTCAACCTCCATTTAGACTTTTTTATTGCAAGGTTTAAAAAAAAAAATCTGAAAGTTTGATTGCCTAACTAGCACTGTAGAAATTTCGTTTGCGAAAAAGAGTAGCGAAGGAGAGCGAGTGATATTAATATTGCGATAAATAAGGACTGAGAGAGGATATTAGGAGTACAAATATAGAAGCAACGAGCAAGGTATTGATCTAACAGTGAAAGGTTGCTTAGCGCTTAAAAGTCAACAAATATTCTTTATAGTTATTGTTTAGCTGAATTTATACACTGTCTTGATAATTACGCAGAAATTTGATTTATTAAAAGCAACTACAGAGTATTAAGCTAATCATTTCCAAGCTATAACGTAACATACCAGAATCAATACTGCCGAATTTGGATCTCGTTAAAAAAAAAATTAATAATTAAAGCTTTTGCTAAATTTACATATTTTGTCTGAATGTCAATTCATTAAAATCTCACATCTGCACATTTCTAACCGATTCGCCCACAATTGCCCAATCCCTTCCGATTTGCGTATTCCAAATACACTTTTGGCAGATTTGCGTATTCCAAATACTCCTTTGGCAGATTTTCTTATGGAGGGACTCTATATTTAGGCCTAAAACCAAAGCTGTAATCCTGTTCAGCACTTTGGAAATCTTCAGATCGCCGCAATCAGGCACTCGGCCTAAAAATGCCTAATTACCTACACCTACTCTGCCCCTAACCCTCTGCCTAATTATCTAACTCAGGTCCTCTATCAAAACCCATTGTTATAAATCTTAAACCTTACTTCATCTTGTGCAGTGTTGGTACTTAACAATGATTTACTACTGCCACCTACTTCACCTATATAAGCCCAAAAGGCCACCTCTGCAATAAGTCGCCATTATAGCTCAATATATATGATTCCTCGAAATGATCTTCATATTTAGTTATGTTTAAACTCTATTGGCGGATTTCAGAGCAAGATCTAGTGGCTTGAAATTTCATTATTTATTTATCAGCCTAAACTTTGTTCATGGTGAATCCATTTTAAAAATATCGCCTCTATTATTACACTCGCACAAAAATAGTTTATCCTTTGATTATCTAATCCCTTTATTTCACCTGGAATCATTTATATTTAATCATTATTAATCGTTTGAGTTTGTCTAAACAACTAAAAAGATTCTAGAATACACTCCTTTTTTCTATTATTATTATTCTCACCGCTAGTATTTAAAAAAATTGTATGAAATAATCTAGTATACAACTAACCAATCAATATCTAGTTTTTATATCCATGGATCAAGCCTATCCTCAATGGCTTCACACTAATTGTTAATATTCACCTTTATTTCGTCCAAAATCATTATCAGTCATCGTCTGATTTTTGCTGAATCCTCCCAAAATGACCAGTAGACTAACGTGTACCGATTTTTTATCATCAAATATACCGCCTTTGTACTCTAATTGTTTCTATACATCTTATTTAAGCATATACAATCAATAGACTTGAAGTTAAATTAATGAATTATGATTATTTTATGAGCCAGTTATCAAGATCGTTGGTATTTTATGTATAAATATTTGGCTATAAGAGATAATAAATAATGGATTTAAGAAATATAAAAATAAATAAATAAATCAAAAACTACAAATTGAACCTTTTACAAAATTTCATAATTCAAACGCTAATAATATTTGTATCGTAATTAAAAAATTAAATAAGAGATATTTAATTCTAATATCTCTAGGGAAAACGTGAAAAAAATTCATACGACTCAAATTGTGTTAAATACATACGTTATTCTATCTGTTTAGCATAATTGTCTAGTTCTTTTGTACTTAATCAATAATTTATTTTAATAATCTCAATCTCACTAACTGTTTCAATTATTTTAGTTATAAACTCGATTCATTAAACTTGAATTCAGCTTTTCTATTTTCTTTAATATAAAAAATAATTTTCATCTTAATTATATTAAAGATAAATTTAATTGTATCATTTATATTAGCTACTCGCATTCATTTACTCTTATTTTTTTGATAAGATTGTTCACCGCATTAAAAATAGCTATTAATATATATATATATATATAGTACCATTTCGCCCGCATTAATATATAATATTTCTAATCTTTTGCCCGACAGACTAAATATGCTATTTTTACAGTATAATTAGATCATATTTACCATTTAAATTAGAAAATTTTTTTTCTTTTCATAATTAATGTATACAAATATTACTTTGTATAGTAACACGTATTATTCCAGAGTATATTTTGATAGACCTTTATTATTTTATATCTGATATTTAATCGACTCTAGAATACTATAAGAATCAATAATTAAAGCCAAAATATAAGTTGTAATGTCAGATACAATTATTAATTAATTTTATAAATGCTTGAAAGCTCTTTATGTAAATATCTGTAATCAAGTGATATCATCTTATGATATATATATATAAAAAAATTAAAGCTGATAGATGAGGCTAGTATTATATTAAAGTGTGTGTATATTGAGTGTATAGTAGTTAATAATCCTTTCCCGCTAAAAATTCTTTGAAAGTACGAATTTAACCCTTTCGTGGGCGGTAGTCTATTTTTGACCTACAAAATATAACCAACTATGCTCAGTTAAAATTATTTAATTCTAAAGCCTAAAGAGTTATTGCTTTATTGTATTTTAACAACAAATAATAAATTTGAATTTAAATCACGAACGAATCAATAAATTCAATTTTTTTATTTGTGTTGGACGGGAAAGGGCTAATGATTCTAGATTAATTACTAACTAAATATATTATTTGTAGTTAATCAAAATAAAAGCCAATAATACTACGATTATCGGAATTATACTATTTTTACTGATTGCAGTTGGCTAAATTTTGTAGACTAAAGACATTTTTCCTTATTGAAATAATTAATCGTTGGTTTCAAAAAATAAAAAATTGAGTGACAGCTTAAATCTTGGTGCGATTTTCTGCTTTTTGAATAACTGGAGCAATGTATCCAATAATTCCTCAAAATAAAATGTGCTAAATAATTCTTATAGGCCAATACCCACTTCTTGCTAAAATTCAAGATATATTTATTTTATTTTAATATTTCATTTTCTGCCCATATTTTTTTTTTTAGCATTATATCTCTGAGAGGAGATATATATAGTGTTATCAATTTTATTGGATAAAACAAAACGAAATTACAAATTTAGAAAATTTTTAAAAATAAAACAAAGTTTTCAAAAACGAAATTTTCCTTAAATATGCTTGTAAGGTACGATATTTTATCCTTATCATCTTTTCCTTCGCATAGGTACACTACCATCATTGAAATTATTGATATTATAGGAATATAAAAAAAAAAAAAAAAAAATCCTTAAAATGGAATCCCAACTACTTGAAATCATTCAAAATTTATCACTTAAAGTTGATGCTCTCTACGCCGATAGAGAAAGAACCAACACCCATCAAGAACATACGATGGATATGCAAGAACAGGATTTTGATCCTTATGCAAAAACCAGGGCCCCACAAGTCGAAATCGAAGCTTATCCGGAACTAATGGACGCAATCCCGAACATGAAAGAAGACTTTTTCAGAAGTCCACTCACAGACGAGGAGCGTAAG
>LSSN01002201.1:0-17304 GCA_001970855.1 Smittium culicis
TTCCCAGCGCTTATCAGTTTTCCTGCTTTTCGTCGTAGGTCGCGGATCTTTGATGTTGGAACTTTCAAGGACATCTCCCTGCTGTCTATGGTCATACCAAGGTGTATGATTCTCTGAGAGGGGATCAGCTCTGACTTGACCGTGTTTATCAAGTGTCCCAGCTCGGTAAGCTTCGAATGTATAAGCCCTGTATGTCTCGTGCATACTTATCTATTCTCCTACTATTATCAGTTCGTCCAAGTATGCTGATACCCCGATCTTCTGAATCCGTGCCCAGTAGAACTGGACGCAGGATTTTCGTGAATGTATTAGGACTCAGCGAAAGACCGAACGGTAGAACACAGAACTGGTAGCTTCGTCCATTACAACAAAAGTGCAAGTATTTTCTGCACGACTTCTTGGTTAGAATATTCAGGAATATGTCCTTCAAATCCAGGGACGTCATATAATCCTTTCTCCTGATTATCTTTCAAATTGATTGCAGGGATTCCATCTTGAAGCTCCTTTCCTCGAGACGCTGGTTCAGCTTCCTTAGATCCAATACAGATCGTATCTCTTCCGTCTTCTTTGGAATGCAAAATAAATTGCTGTAGAATCCTGGGCTCGGATTCTCCACCTCCTCTATGGCCCTCTTTGTTAGTAGGGATGCCACCTCCTCCGTCAGGGTCTGGTGAGCCTCGCGGCTGAGCTTCCGCTTGTATCGCTGAGGATGCGATGTTAGTGGTGGCGGACCGGTCAGGATATCTTTTTGGGGGCGCTGCGGATTCCTCGTCAAACCTTTCATGTCTTTATGTAGAGGCGAGCCATGCTTGGGTGGCCCGCCTCTACAAAAAGACTTTGTCGGTTCTCCTCGTAACCCTTGCTGTTTGGTTCCAATTTCTTGAAAGGTATTTGGAACCCCTTCTCCACGATGTTCCGGACCCACTGATTGTCCGTGAGCTTTGCCCAGGCTCGTCTGAACATCGAGAGGCGCCCTCTCACTGGAAGAGCGGTTGAAGCCATTTCTGGCTCCCTCGACCCCTGCTCCTGGCTCCCTTCTGAAATCCCCCACGTGAGGCAATAGCAGCCGATCTTGTCGCTGCAGCTTCGGTAATTGGCGCCGTTGCAGTACTGGAGCTGAAAGGGCTCGGGCGCCCTTCAATCTGCTGGCGCCCGCGAAAGGGACTCCTGGCTCTAGCGCGCTTAGTAGGTTTGATCGCAGCTAGCTGAATCTCAAATTTTTCGCTATCCATGAGTGGTTTTACGTCGGATTCCTCTACTTGTTCGGGTTTTCCTATGAATGACATTCCGCTGTGCAAGTTGTCAAGTCTAGAATGAGTTGCCATAGATACTAGATTTCCCATTATGCATCTAATTGTGTTTAACACATCAAAAAACGCATCATCTATAGTCAGGTTTGGATTCAACTGAAGCATCCTATGTATAAAATAGTCTATTGGGCGCGTTCGATGTGCCGGTGCGACTTGAATTGCGTAGAATGATGCGTCCACCTTCTTGACTGAGCCATGAGCCGCTTAGTTAATCGGGGGAGGGTTGTAGCAGACCTTGCTGCTCTTGGGGCAAGCATAAATTGCCTCCTTCTTCCCTTCGTCGGTGAGCATCGTTCTGTAAAAGTCCTCTGACATTGATGGGATAAGACTTTCCAGTTCTGGGTAAACATTAAGAACTGTTGCCGGGCTACTAACTGATATATGTTGATCGTCCTCTGATGGCGGATCAGCCGTTTTTCCCACTGTCAGATTATCAACCTTGGAAGTTAGGTCGTTAATCGCGTTAAGAATACTTGCAATTACCGCTTCTGAGATTACTGTTTCTGAGCTCATTATAGAAGAAAATAAATTTTAAATTGAAAATTCTAATTATTGCTGGTAGAGTACCTTTGCGAAAGAAAAGATGATAAGGTTATCGAGAATGCGTACCATAGCATTATATATGAAAAAAAAAAAATTTTTTTTTTTTCATTTCTTTCTTTTATTTTAATTTTATTGTTAGCCTTCGATGATTTATTAATAAATATGATAACACTTAATATGAATCCATCCAATGATGTATAATAAAAATAATGTTGCAAAGTAGGAAAATTTTTATAGGAAAAGTTCCGCTCCTTGAAATAATCTCCCATATATATGGAAGATTCTGAGTTAATAGAGTGCTCTGTTGCAGTTTAATATTATTCGCCTGACCAATAAAAAAATTAAATTACAATTTGCTGTAATGAAAAGGCATTTTGATTTTTCTATTTAATCGTTAAATTGTGAAATTTTTATCATCTATAAAAATAAACGATTTTACTCATTGGCCATTAATTTTTATAAAAATTATATAGTTTATAAAATGTAACGCTTCACACTATATAATGGCCCCTTTATAAATAATATTTCATATTAGAAATAGTTCTACTCCATGAAATAATCTATAATATGTTATTTTCTTTTGTGTAGCGGTATTTTTTTTACTATAAAAGAAATAAAATGTATTTTTTTAAATTTTTTTATGATTAAAAGTGAATAAAATAAAAATGTACAGTAAAACCTCTGTGAAAGCAACACCTTAAAGTGGCAACCCTCTAAGACAACTTTATGAATTTTAAATTGAAAAAATGCAGATTCATTGTTTGAAGTATACCCATTTTTAATAAAGCGAATTTATGGGCTAATTAATTTAAATATGCAACTTTTAGTATTTTTTATTATTCAATTGGCAAATTATATTGATAATAATCTGGCCTATCATCAATTGCACTTTGAGAAGGCAATTCGCAGTTAATTTTGTAAAATGGCATTAAAATTAGTATTTTTTTTTTAATCACGGAATTTTAGCGGTACGATAACAATAATAGAAAATAAGCGGTGAATAAACTAAAAAAATAGAAATTTTGTGCAAAGCATAAAGAAACTAATATTCCTATACTAATAAATTAATCTACACGACTACCGGCTGCGTATCTAAAGGGAAATGGGATTAATCTACCAACCGAAAGATCCACCCAGGCATTGCTTCAAGTAGGCTGGATGACTGAAGTTACAAGCAGTCATGAAATTAAGCTTGTTCCAACAAAATTGAATTCGTTGAGATCATTGAGCTCCTAGTCAGAGCCTACATCTAACAGGAATAATAAAAAATAGGCTCCTACCCAAACGTGGGAATGATCGACCTGGCTCTCCTACAATAAGCGGCTAAACAGCTGAGTTCCGTAATGCTGTCGAGCGCTGGACTTGTGCACAGATAATGTCTCAGACTGTGCTAAACGAATCGGCTCCTCCTGTTTCTAGATGTTCCTCCTCTGGAATCGCTGTCCTCCAAATCGCTGGGCGTTGCTTTCACTATCCCCGACCAAGGATAGTGCAACACTGTGTGAAATTTTAGTATAGTGTACTTAGAAAAGTACACTACTAAAGCCCCTAAACCACGGCAAGATATTTCACTCTTAGGAGATTAAAATGAGTCAAAATATAATTTCTAAGATAGCAACAAAAACACTCAAATTGTCGATTTACAGGGTTTTCCATTCTATTTTGCAAAATCTGCCGTCGATTTTGCATATCAACAAAACAATTTTTCAAAAAAAATTTTCACTTCGCGTTTCAAAAATTTTTTTCTTGAAATTAATTAATTTTGTCCAAATAATTTTGCAAAATGTAATTTCATTTTGCACAAGTTGCTTTTGAATTTGCATAAGTCGCAAAAATTTTTTCAAATAATCTTTTCTTGACTTGGATTGGATAAAGATCACCAACTTGTTGTAGTGCATTTTAAGTAAAAATACTAAAATATATTAGCATAATTGAAACTATTTCTTTCAATGGATAACTTTATTTAATTCAATTATTGATTTTTTTAATGGTTCTGTGATAATTTTTTTATAATTCTTGACCTTTTTTGTACTCCATCTCAATCTCCATCCCTATTTTTCTTTTTATTTACCTTCTTATTTATCTTATTCTACACACTTGAATAAAAATTGGCTGAGACTTTAAATTTAATAGCTTATAATTTTCTTAAAACTTATCTAATAAATTTTTCTATTCGAGATTTCTTATCTTTTCTTTTTTATATTTTTTATTTCTCTAATAAATTTATCTTTAATAGTATCATTTTCCATGATTCTCACTATATTACTTCTTATTAATTATATGCTCTTCTACGAATTAATATTAGATTATCTATTCAATAATTTATATTATAATTTTAAACACAGACTAACTAAAGAAAGCTTCATACTTTTTATAATTACATACAAATAGGCTTCAACGAAAACTCCAAGCCCGAAGATTCTACGTAAATATAAAACACGACTCATTTGGACAATCAGATTCAACGAGTAAACCAATTCAAAAACAACATTATTTGGAGTCGATATAAATTCAAAGAAACTCTCTTTAACGAACCCCTCCCACCCTTATAAATTAAATCCAATTCGAAGAAAACATACAGTTTTTCAAATTTTCAACCGAAATAAGATATTCTGTTAATCTGGAAAAACAATAAAAAGGTAAGATTATCAATCTATTAAACGATCAAAAACCACATCAATTCAAGAGACCAAATTTTTATATAAATATTATTAATATAAATCATATTAAAGAACATATTAGAAAACTATTAAATCCAATATAGATAATCGATTAAAGTGTAATGATCATATTTACACAATATTTCCTATTTTAATATTTTTATCTATATTTATTTAACTTAATTAAGTTTTTAGCTCTTTTTTTTTAAAAAATAAGCTAAAATAAAATAAATTTAATAATAAAACACTTAAATTTCATTGTTCGATTATTTCTCTTCTTGGTAAATAAAATAAACACTTTATCATGTTTCTATAATAACCGGTACAATCTTCTTTTGATATACTATTAAAGCCTTCATCTATTTTTTCAAAAATAACAACTTCATCTATAGGCTTTGAATATCTCATATCGCTTTTTACCTTTGAAAATGTATTTTCAATGAGGCTTAAAAAAGGTGAGTATGAAGATATATATATAATAGCTTGAATTCAGAGTTTTTTATGATTTTTTTAAATAGCTCAGTTTTATGAAACGCAACGATATCCATAATTAATTCGCCTTTTTTAATGTTTTTACTTAATAGATCAATAATAAGCTCATTGGTATATTCAAGAAATGTACCTGAATTAAATTCTACTGTGCTTTTTTTATAGAATCTTTAACCGATTTTATTGATTGTACAGCAGGTTGAAATGTTTCTCGAGCGTATTTTTTTAGCTACTGTAATCGGAGAAGTCCATATTTTTGACCTACTATAAAATGGTCTCATAGAATAGAGAAGTCAACTTCGTCTAAAAAAAAAAATTCTTCGTCATTTCTTCTCTCTTGTAAAATTTGATTCTTTTTAAATTATAAAAAAACTTGTTGCAGCATCTTTGTACAGTTGATTTCGAAATTTCTAAATCAAATTCGCTTTTAATTCTCTCTTTTAGTTCTGATAGTCTTAAAGTGCAATCGCTATAGAGAGAATTGATTATAAACTTAACGATATCAGAATTTATTTTTTTGTTTTTTGCACCACCTTTATTCTTTGAATCAGTTTTTGATTCTTTTTGGTATACTTTTATAATCTTATAAATAGTATTTATTTTAATATTTAAATCCCGATATATTTTCAGCAGAACTTTGCTTAAAATAGCTAGTAATTATTCTGCTTTTGTCTTCATCGCTGGTAGTTTTATACCACATTTTTATTGAATTAAAAAAAAATTAGATTAAATAAGTCAATAAACATTGATAATTAAAACTGAAAATTTTTTATTATCATGCCATATTTATACTTTTTTTCATTTTCGAGAATCGAAAATGGATCTTTTGATAAATATGAGACAAAAAGTTTGATATTATTTTTAAAATTTATAGCGTAAATTATGATTCAAATTATAGTGTTTGACATTTTAAACGCTTTATAGTTAACAAATATTGGTTTAAAATGTTATAATTTAATGATTATATTAATAATTCGCTAGTAATATACATTAATAATACATAAATTATAAAATTTTTATCTTATATTTAATATACTGTAAATCATATATTATAACATATTCATAGCGAATGGTATTAAAATAATATGCTATATATAAATAAAAAAATTTTTATAGCACTTTATATGGTTATAATTTATAAAAGATTACTCGTAACTAAGATTTTTTGTATATTGTAATTCTAAATCCACTAATTTATCTAGTTTCGGAATTAACTTTTTCTCGGGCTGTAAAAAGTTTTTGGTCTAACAAAGGCAGTCAAGTTTATTCAATTAAAATAATTTTTTTCTTGAGACTCATTTTATTTTAGATTAGTTGAATAATAACTGCAATATTAATTTTAATTATAAACTATAAAATAATCAATAAATTCATTTTTTAAAGGGTGTTAGACAGTAAAGGGTCAAACAATTTTTTTTTCTTGGCTTACCTTGGACTATGTTTTTTCTAAAATCAAAAATAGTCTAATATAAGTGAAAGATGCGTTAAAATATAACTGTATATATTAATCATGCTCAATATGATTTTTTGTGAAAATGTATATTATTTAAATAATTGATAAAATAATCATTTAAATTAAGTATCTTGCATTTATAGGATTTATATGTGTATTCTTTTACTATCAATAGAATTACATTTTCTGTTAATAATTTGCTCAATGGGAATTTTTGATGTATTTTTATTGTGTAAATAGTTATTTTTTTTTTAGGTAAAAATATGTTTTTCCAGCGTTATTATGCGATATCCTGATTTAGCAAAGCATTTGAAGCTATTGCAAATTCAAAATCAACTTTTGCAAAATTGCTTGAGACGTGTGCAAAATTGAAATTAATTTTGCAAAATTGTTTGGACAAAATTACGTAATTTCAAGAAAAAAATTTTTTGAAACGCGAAGCGAAATTTTTCTTAGCAAAATTGTTTACGTGTTGTGCAAAATAGACGACAGCTTTTGCAAAATAGAATGGAAAGCCCTGTAATATACAACTTTTTTTTAAAAAAAAAGGCTAATTAAATTATTTATATAGAATTCAAGATTTTATCTTATTTTTTTGATAATTTGTAGCTAGTTTCTTTCTGGCTATTTTTATGATTAAAAAACCTCTAAAATGGCAAATTGCTATCTGAGAGGGTATTTGGACCAAAATGGGGTAAAAATACCTGTTGCTTACTCAGAGGTTTTACTGTAATGTAAAAAAAAATATGATTCTCTTCATGAATTGGACTTGAAGTCTTCTTTTATATTGTAATTAGTCTACTAGTTCCATTTACTATTGCGTTTATTTACAATACTTAACCCTTTCACGGGCGGTAGACTATTTTTGACCCACCAGATATAGCCAACAGCAGTCAATTAAAATTCTAAAATTCCGAGGTCTTGAGAATTATTGGAATATTGTAAAATCAAATCAAATGATAAACTTGCTCATAATTCACAATCGTATCATTAAATTGAATTGTTTAAAGAGTATTGAACAGGAAAGGGTTAAGATACAAATTCATAGACTTAAAAATATACGCGTCAGCACTAGTTTCTTTTTACCAAGGAAGTAACTTATTATTGATACACATTTTATTACCTAGTATATTTCATATACTTTTAGTTCATTTATAAATGGAGTCTTTGTATAAAGACAAAAGATTGAAAATTTCAATTTGATTGATCGCTTTGTATACTTTTAAATTATGTTTAATAAACTCTCAGGCAAAAAAAAAAAAAAAAAAAAAAGACTGATCGCTTACTACAAAGAGTTTGCGTTTTGATTCGCTAAGCTTCATCTTTATCCAACGACTATCGAGCTTCACTTGCTAACGCGAATTGATAAAACCAATGGAAATACCAGATAGTTTATTCGATTTACTCTCCAATCGATTTAAAAATGTATCACTTTCCCAGGTGGTAGACAGCTGTTGATCCTCTGAGTACAGCCAACAATATTCAATTTTTTTAATACAACTCTGAGTAATAATAAATTATTGGTACAATTTGGAATACTAGCAAATTAGATATCTCTATATTTTAAACGAACCAATAATTCGCGTATATAAACAGCATTGGATGGGAATAAGTAGTTATAAACCTCCTCAAGTTGAAAAACAATTCAGCTATAGTGATTGGCGTATTGAATAATCTATCATTTTGAATCATTTCGTTCGTTAGCTCTATAACTTTGATAAAGTTTTTGGGTATTTTTCACTTTTTAGTCAATTGTGTAAATCAAACGAAGGTTTGTATGTAGCGATATACCCTTTCTTTTCAATTTACCAAGATATATAACTGCTACAGATTCTGCCTTAGTCCCCACTATATATAATATGAACATCCAAGACATATTCTCGGTAAGTGGATGTATTTATTCTATAGATAATTTTTTCATGTACTCACTTACCCCAGACTTTGTTCATCTTTAACATACCCCTCTCCCCATTCATATGTATCAATTAATTTTTATTTTATACATTTTTAGAATCAATCAAATGTCAATTTAAACCAAAAAATCAGTAAGCGCCAGCTTGAACGTGGCTATTCCGCCGATTACCAAAATTCCAACCTTTCTCCCGAATTAGCCGAAGAACAAAGGCACTCTAAAATAATTAAAGTAGACGATGATCCTCATAACTCAGAAGAGCCTGAAGATGATAGATTTTACCAGGATGGACTATCGAGCAATGAAAAGAAGGTTTTCGATTGGGTCGAACAAGTTGATGAAGTAAGTATATTTCGTTTTTTCTATTACACGTCTTTTCCTTCACCCTTCGCCCCTTAAACTGCTATTAGATTTATTACTTTAATTCATGTTTCTTTCTTACATAATCATTTCTGATACGCATTATTTCTTATAAAATTATTTCATGCAGAAGTTTTATTTTTTTTTCCCCAATTTAAATTCTTTATTTTTAAATTGCTAGCCTTACAAAATAAATTTAGACGCTGCTCGTAAAATAGTTATAAAATTTGAAAAGTCTGTTTCGAAAAATACTGAGCTGCGACTCAAATACCCAAACGATCCAGCAAAATTCATTGACTCGGAAGCTGATCTAGACGAATCGATCCTTGATTTGCAAAGTTTTTCTATGAATGTTAAAGAATGTTTTCCATTTTTAATTGAATCAGGTTCATTAGAAACTTTGGTTAACTTATTAACCCATGAAAATAAAGACATTATTATAGACGTCATCCAAGTTGTAGGAGAGTGGACGGCTGAAGACTCTTTTAACGATAATGACGAGGAAGCTTTGGATGAGCTCGATATCGTAAAAGATATGATTAATGCCTTAAAAAGCCTGTCTTTTTTCCAATTATTGGGAAATGTTTTAGCCAGCTTTAACGAGGACCCCAGGCTGGAAGATCTTGAAAATGATAAAGAAAGCGTTTACAAAACGCTATCTATCATCGAGAATATTTCCACCATCGATAGCTCTTTAACTTATTCAATACTCACCGAAATGAATTTGATATCTTATCTTATTAATAGAATCCAAAAATCGTTTGTATCCAACGAAGATAGTCTTTTGAAACAGTCCGATTCAAATAGGCATTATTCCAGCGAGATTCTTTCAATAGTTGTCCAATTAGATTCAAAGGTATCATCTGCTCTTACTCAGCAATGTCCTGATTTCGAAAATAAATCAGGCCTAGACATTATTCTTCACTGTATTTCAAAATACCGAAAGGTAGACCCAATCGACGAAATCGAATTTGAGTTTGTCGAAAACTTATTTAATGTTATAATATCTCTAGTTTTGGTTTCAGGCGATGCAAAATCTGCATTTTTAGAGCTAGAAGGAATCGAGCTTATCTGTTTAATGCTAGAGCAAAAAAACTTTTCAAGAGTGATGTCGCTTAAGCTTCTTGACTTTATCATAACCCCTATTGATATTAAAGGCGATTCATCAACTGAAATTTCTGCAGTTAATAGGCTTATAAATTGCGGCGGATACAACTCCTTGTGTAAAATTTTAATGAAAAAAAATTCTAAATACCTCACATCAAATTACCCTTCCTACTCTGTCTACCAAGAACAATGTATTATACTTATTTCTAAACTCAATTTCTTTTACTATTTCGTTATTTTTTTATTATAAAATTTTGTTTGCTTCTTTTTTTTTGCCTCGATCTCAGATAGAATCTCTAGTATTTTCTCCTATCTATTTCGGTTAACGCTACCTAATACTAAACAGCGCTGGACAATCTTATCTAAATTTGTCCCATATGCCAACGCACCACACCAACTAGTAAATGCCTGTAAATCTAGAATTGACCGTTTAATCGAAATTCATTTTAGTTATTCCGTTGCTATATCCGAAAACATTAATATCAAAACTTTATCTTTGGAGGACTCGCTTTTTGGTCTTCAAATGATAGATTCTGTTTTATCGATTCTTTCAATGAACGATGAAAATTCTAAAAATCATATATACAAGCTTCTTAAAATAAAGCAGTCTAGCTTGGATTTTGTTAAAGAGACTGTTTTGAATTATATAGATTCTTTTTTTACTCCTGAAATTACCCATCAAACAGACCATGAAAATGATCGAACAGATGATGAAAGTATATCAACCGACTTTGACGATATTTATTCCAGCTTACCCGGCAATGCAAAGGAACTGTATCTATCTGCAAAACTTTTGTAAATTAATTAAAATAAAAATAGAAAATACGACCTGAAACCTTTAGTTCTTATTGTCATAAATGTTTCTATAACTTTTAAAACTTTTATTTTTTATTAGAGCATATATATTTTTAAATTGAAATTTTTGTAGCGCATTAGAAATACTATAAGCTTTGACGGGAGTAAAAGTTATCAGATATGACAAAAATTCAACCAATACAATTTATAGATAACCTATTAACCTTTTGAAAATAAAACGCTCTCAGATCTGGTTACAGCGAGTTTTAGATTTAAGCTAGACAAATTTTACAATTAATCTACATCACTTTGGCATTTAGCCAACCAAGTTATATGAAAGATTTTGAACGAATGAAAGCTATGTTTCAGCATAGCTCATTTCTGAGTCAACGCGCTTAGACTTAAATAAAAATTGAAATTGGTTAAATCACCCAAGAATTATCTTTTAGTTGGTGTGTTATATTTAATAGTCAATAATATTTTATAATTTTATACTAACCATCAATATGACTACTAAGTTGGATAATTTTAGTAGTTCTTTAATAGCCATAAGTCCCCGAAAGAGGAAATATTATCTGTTCTAATACTCAAATGTATTAATTAGTTTGCTCAATTGAATAGGCATTTCAAGATTTCTTCTATTCATTTCATTTTGAAATTTTTATTTATTATCAAAAAGTTTTTTTTTTTGATTAACAATTTGATATGAGACTTAGTACACTTTACACCTCAATCCTTTCGCAGTCAATCAGCTTTTTTCGATCTACCAAATTTGACCAACTATCTTAAATAAAAATAATTGATTCTTAGGAAATAAAACTCATTGGCCTATATTTGTTTAGTATCAAATAATAAACTAGCTTTAAAATCATAAACGAATCACCTTAATCGCTCTTTAGATTGGCGTTTGGCGAAAATGTCTTAATATATAGTTCATTCTTTCAAAGATAATCTCTTGTATAAATGATGTATATCGACTTGCATATAAATCAATTCCAAAAAATATAAAAAATTCTTAACCCTTTCCTGTCAAACACTCTTTTATTTAATTAATATTATAATTCTTTTATGATTTATGAGCAAGTTTATTATTTATTGCTGTTTTAAAATACACCAATATTTCTTAAGGCCTCGTAATCATATTATTTTATTTGCAGGGTTTGTTATATTTGGTAGACCAAAAATAGTCTTGTGCTCTTAGAAGGGTTAAATATCGAAAAAAAAAAAATTTTTATATATGGGAGATTATTACGAGGAGCAGAAATTTTCCTATTAAATATTTCCAACTTTTATATATATAATTTTTTTTCGCTGAAAATTTATTTATACAATAATAAAAAGTATCAAAAACGAATTACAAAAGTGTATAAAAAATTAAAAAAAATTAAAAAAAATTTTCACCCGACTCCCCTCCGCCGCTCTAGCGGCTCCGTACCCACTAGGCATTTTTGGAAGGATTTTCTACTTTATGCGTTGCCTATATTTTAAATTTTAATAGAAATTATCATCGAATGTTTTATATGATACAACCAATACCTTTATTTAATTCATACAAGTAAATAGAATTTCAAAGAAAAAATTTTCCGCTTCCCATAATAATATCCATATATAACGTGAAGCGTGAAAGGCTTATGATTAGATCACCCAACCCAAAAGGCTATTCTATAAGGTATCTTTCTTACAGGATTTAGGCAATATACTGTAAATAATTTTGTGTAAACAAATTATAAAACATATCACATTGCTTAACTATTACTTTATTAATAATTATTATGATTCCTGAACGATAAGGCTTAAATAATTTTATATTCTCCATATAATATTCAATAATAACTATTCTCTGTTGATTCATTAGTTTGTATATTAATTCTTGTACCGAGGAATATTTCTTACTTTGGTCAAAAATTTTCATTTAGGTAATTTTTTATAAGGCAATTCACTATGCGATTTATGGAAAACAAATTCTGAAGCTAGATAAAATCTTAATTTCAGAAATAGTATTGAGATTTATAAATCCAAAACCATGTTTAATATTCATATATAAGGTTAAAAATATTCTAAAAATTAGCTTTTGGAATAAATTTAAATTTTAGAATGTTTCGTGTATTATTTATGTCTTGAAATATATTTTTTTTGCCAAATTATCCTTTTTTTATAAAATCCAAGAATTTATAAAAAAATTTTCTTTAGTGGTGAAAATAGAATATACCATGATACATACTATCTAGAAATAAAGAAACACAAATCAGAGAGCAGAAGAATTTATTGTAATTATAAATAAATAAAATACCTAGAGAAATGAAAATTTGGGGATAAATTTTTTAAAAAAAAAATTATAATTTGAACTACAAATTAGAAATCAGAATCAGAATCAGAAAATAAAATTCAAAAATCCAATTGATTAACATTATATAATATCTCCACTAGATATCTAAAGTATTCAGTAATTAGAATTTGATTTAATTCTCTTAAATCTCTCTCAAATAAGTCTTCAATTTATTTAAAAATCTCAAAATATTGGATTATTTATTAATTATATCATATCTGCCTGAAATTTCTAGTAGCCTCAAATGTAGAAAATGATTGAATTTGAATGATCGTAAAAATATTAAATTTTATTTAAAATCTATTCAGATAAACTTTAAATGAGATTAATTTATGATTAAAAATTTTTTCAAGAATTAAACTATTAATTCGCTTCCTGATATGAAAATAATTTTTAATTATTTAAATACTCGAATCAATTATTTAGCAATAAAAACTCTAAAAAACTTCAAATTTATTATTTTGGTAAAGTGACCCTTAGATTTTTATAATTTTAGTTAAAATAATCCAAACTTCAAAATAAAATCAGTATTAGTAATTTATTTTCTAAAAACATATAATTATGAATAAAAACTTTCTACATAAAATAAATTGTAATATGTAAAATTAGGGAAAATTTATCAAAAAGCTGAAATGTGAGTTTTTTTATGAAGGTGTCATTTTATCATTTAACGTGTCGCAGTGTATAAAATTGCATATTTTATTATTTCCCAATAAATTAAAAATAGTGTTATTTTTAACGAATAGTACTTTAAAAATGAAATAATAATTAGAGTTAATAAAAATATATATCAAATCCTCCAATAGTATATATAAAATAATGATTATTCCGCCAAAAAAATTAAACTGCAACAAAACGCTATCTTCATCCAAAAAAACCCATATATTATTCTATAATAAAATAATTAATGTTAATTTGATGAATCATTATAATATTTATATAATTTATTCACTTGAATTTATTAGATTAAAAACAAACCACACCCGTTAACGGATTATTTGCAGGAGATATTCAGCGATCATTCACTTTACATCAAATTTGGGTATATCAGACGAATATTGAAAAAAAATCATTATTAATAATATATTCAATCCGATTAGACTCGCGAAAATAGCGTAAGCCTAAAACTGTGATGCAAAAATTTTTTCTAAAATTTTAATACTCATAATCACTATAGGTGTAATGTGTTTTAGGAATTCATTCATTAAATATGAGAAAATGTCTAGTATTAACAGATATCTAATTGAACAACACTAAATTTTAGCATATCCTTGAAGATAATTATTATGATCTCTAAGAGATAAATAAATTTGAAATTTTTTCAACTTTCAGAGAAAAAAGTTGAAAAATATTTGTCGATTATTATTCTAGTTAACTTTTCTATTGCCCTTGTACTCTATATGTAATTATCTGTAGCTCAATAATTCTATTAGTTTATTTGATATTAGTTTATTTGCCCAGAATTAAATAAAATGATGTACATTTGAATATTTTACAAGAAAAAATATAGATATAAAAAGAATAAACATAATAAAATCAAAAAAATGTGAATTTAAGAGCAGAAAAAAATATACTTGGAATACCTTTTTAAGATAAAAATTAATTTAATTTAATATTATAGATATTTTACACAGAAAATATGATCTTTAATCAAATCACTTACTCAAGTTTCCGATACGTCCTTCATAATATTGTGCAATTTTACGAGTTAATTTAATATAAAAATAAGAAATTAAATTTTTTTAAATTAATTAAAATTATCTAAATAAATTGGCAGTAAATAAAATAGCATTTTAAATTATTTTTTATTTATAATAAAACTATAATAATAATTATACTTATAATAAATTAAAATTCAATATAATTTTTAGTATAAAAACAGAATAAATGTGAAATTTAACGTGAATTTTTTTTGGCTAAGGTAAATACATATAGTAATTTATATTGTCCCAGAAATTGTTTGAATGTTTAAAGGCGTAGGATTTATTGATTACATTTTCTTTAAATGTAAATCAAAAATAAAATTCTATTATTTTTAAAGAAATCAAATCCAAAAAAATTGATAAAGTATAGTAATTTTTTTTCACCTCTCTAAAAATATTTCTATAACTTATTCTCTTTTAAATTTTAAATTTAAATATTTTTTATAGTTTTTAGTATTAATATATCATTTATAATTTATTTAGATACTAGATATATATCGTGGGTTTAGTTGTTCCACGTACCTAGCTAAATAAATAGGATTAATTTACGAGTAATATGGGTTTATTTTTGTTTAGGTTGGTTTATTTCTTTTCGTTGTTGTTTTTTTTTTCAAAAAGTGTCTCCTTCCTTCTTTTTATAGAGTTTCGTTTAAAGAATAAAAAATTATAAAGTAAATTCTTAATACGCAGTCTAAATGTTTCATAAAAAAAACCCCCTTTATGGGAAAAAACGGAACATAGCTGCCATATTCGTTTATCTGATAACGTAATGTTATCTATTCTGAACCAACGACGGTTCAGAGACCTTATTGCAGTTTTCCACTGCGACATCCTCCCCCTCTAGATTTTTACCAACATCTTGATGTTTATATGTACTATAAAATCTCTTGAGCCTGTTTCCCGCAACTGATCCGCCTCTTCTAGTACCATCCAGTTCGCGAAGATTGTAAGCTCCATTTCCTAGAACTTTGGATATATGGTAGGGCCCATGCCAGCGATCATCAAGTTTCATTTCTCTATTTTTCTGTATAGTAGAGTTATAAAGTAATACCATATCGTTTACTTCCAGAGGTTCCTTCCTAATTTTGTGTTTTCTGTCAAAATAATGCTTGTTGTTTATTCTCGCATCCATTATTCTCTCAGCTACCTTCTCAGAAAGATTATCTTTGGCATCTAGTTGATTCATGCGTGCAACAAGTAGCTCTTCGGTAGTCATTGAGTCTGTCCACTCGATTGAATTCCATGTTCTATATTCAAATTCTATCGGTAAAACGCTCTCTTGCCCAAACAATATTCTATATGGGCTTTCACCGGCAGTAGATTTTGTCGTCACCCGATCTGCCCATAAAGCTAACGGCAGTTTCTCCGGCCATGCCCCCGGTTTACCCCTGCAGTACTTGGAAAGAGCGTCGATTAAAGGTCCATGGCCTCTTTCCACCATACCATTTGATTGAGGATGGTATGCGGAGCTAAAATTAATTTTGATCCCGTATTGGAGCGCGCGTTTCTTTATAAGGTCCGAGTTCATCTCACCTCTATCGGCAATAAACTTCGTTATTATTCCATATCTGCATATTATCTCTTCAAATAAAAATTTCCATACAGATTCTGATATGTTATTTCTCAAGGGCCTTGCCTCAACCCACCCGCTGAAATCATCCCTAGCCACCACAAGATATTTCATATCTAGCTTACCAGTTGGCATAAGTACTAGGTCTACACCAATCTTTTTGAAAACATCGGACTCCCAAGTCGGATAATATGGCTCTTTTACCTTCCCACGGGAACGCTTTTGGCAAGATTCACACGATTTTACGAACTTTTCCACGTCAGAATACATCCCTGGCCAGTAGTATCTAACGTTTAATTTCGCAAAGGTCGAGTCGCGCCCTTTATGGCCCCCACCGAGGCCTCCGTGAATTTCGTGTAGTACTCTATCTCGACTATCACAGTTCTCTAAAACCCTCATGGGCATATGTCCTACGCTAGGCCTTCTGTAAAGTAACCCGTCTCTAATGAAATAGTTACTTGACTTACTAATCAACTCTCGATTTTTTTCGTTCCTACCTCTTGGTGGGAATCCTTCTAATACCCTCCTTATATCGGCTACTTCTTTCTCTGATTTACTCAAGTTGCTCACGGCCTCCCTTTCTTCGCTCATATTTCCCGAAATCGCGTAGACTTCACACATTTCTTCAGTGCTAAACCTAGACAGCGAATCTGCTGGTAAATTATCCGTTCCCTTTATATGCACCATTTCGAAGTCAAACATTTGTAAGTATGCGACCCAGCGGGCTGCTACGTCAGATGGAAGGTCGACCTTATTCAGCATCCCGAGTACTGAATTTGCATCCGTTTCGATAATGAATTTGACCCCATATAGATATATACGTAATTTCTTGACCATGATTTTCACTGAGTAAAATTCTCTTTTGATCTGAGCATATCTTCTCTCTCTTTCATTGAAGGTGTAAGACTCATACCTAATAACATATCTATTTCCGCCAGAGTCGCACTGCTGAAGTACTGCTCCCGCTCCGACAGGACTAGCATCCACCGTGAGTATCAAAGGCCGATTAGGATCACTGTAGTCAGGCGGACGAATAACGTTACCTCCATTAAGGAGTTCTTTCAATTTTTGAAATG